>JBAMAX010004129.1:0-67727 GCA_037043745.1 Chymomyza amoena | reverse complement strand
AACATGCACAGAAAATAATAGCCTCCCAAAAAAAAAGAATTAAGCAAGTGTTCATTGAAGAATTTCGTAGAAATACTCTTAAACAGCGAGTAGTGCACGAAGTTTATGGAACAAAGTATGAAAATATATACATCAAACTGGATTTTGAACAACTTTTCAGAAAATTTTCAGTGGCCATCCTCGTCATCTCGCATCACGGAAATCACTCCACATAATCCACGATTTCAACTACTTCAATAACTCCTGTCGATGTGCATTCAATGCCAGTTTACAAGAATTCGTCGGTAGAAGATTCTGTAGAAGAGTTATTCCAATCTGGAAATTCACGATCCAACATTGGATTAATTTGTCAATCTGTCTGCAGAATCTGTGTACTATTACCTATAACCTAACTAAAACAAAGTTGTGAATTTAGATGTCTACAATTTTTCCAAGATTTCAAAAAAGCAGAAGACGAAATGGTGGAAGGAATCGAATTTTCGTTCAACGTTCATAACTCAATCTCCCATGGATCCACATTATCAAATGTTAATGAAATTATTGGTTTCAATGACGAACCAAATAAGCAAGATTCAAGGTACCAAAAAAGAAAAAGGGAGACATAATAATGGTATTCTTAAAAGAACATCCAACAGCTCCAACGTGTCATGTTTTGAATACATTATTGGTTAGCATAACATTTCTTTTTTTATATAAATTTACAATAGTTAAAAATTGTTTGAAATTTATGAATAATCATATTAATAATTTGACATTTGAGCAGTTAATAGGAGAAATCTTTGAAGTAGATTTCAAACAATTTAACTTATGATCTTGGGAAGATTCCTTTTACAAGCATAAAACTTAAATAAATTTCTTTAAAATATTCCATAGCTTGTCAAGCATATCAAAGAACTTATTATGTAAGGCCATAAAATACCACTCTGAAATCTTTTTTTTTTTGCCGCAGCCCAAGCAGTCGATTTTGTAATTTTCACTTGAGCAAACTGCAATTTTGACCACTGTACCAGCTGCGTAGCGGGTGAAAACAATAAAAATGGCGGCACACAATGTGAGCTGCATAAAAACTGCTTATTACGCTGAAAAGTAGACTCCTTTTATTTATTTTTGGCATTTTTGAATGCAGCAACAAACTCCAAACAACAATTGAAATAAATGAATTTGGCCAAAAGGATTGGCAGGCCAGCAACAAACCGGGGCCACATTTTTTTTGAGAGTTTCAGTCGTAAATGCAATTGGCAGTGCGGGCAGGCGCCCCACAAAAAGGCCATATTGTTAACAATGCCACAAAATATCGTTTGTAATACGCCATAAGCTCAGGAATGACTTTTGGTTTGGCCATGTTTATGCCGCTGTTACGAAAATTTAAATAAAAATCAAAATCAAAACCAGTTTAAGCGCATAATATACAGCTGACTTAACCAATCAAAAATGACGTAAAGTTGGGTTCTTAATTAAGTTTCCGAGAGTTGTATCCTAAAACCTTCGACAAAATCCACCCAACAAGCAAGAGCATTTTAAAGCAGGTCCGTGCAAAAACACACAACGTTTATAACTAAACCACTTTTAGGCACACCTTCCGTACCCGTAGAGGCCAAAAAACCTGACACCTATTTCAAACTCAATTAAACACGGGCACGGGTTGCTATCCGCACATGGTGACTACCCCTACTCAGCTAGGCAGCCATTGTTGTTTGCAGTGGGTGTAGTTGGGTCCTTTAGCCGTATGTGTGTGTGTGTGTGCATTGTATTCGTGTTTGTATGTGGTCTGGACTCCATGTCAGCTACTGCTTTGGAGGATTAAGTATTTTAATGCCAGTTGCCAGTTTTTCGTTGATATTTTTTCACCCCCCTTTTTTTTGACTCTATGTTGTACTAAATCGGGCGCTTTGCTGTTTGAACATTTTTAAGTTTTGACTGCAAGTGCCAGGTCACGTTAACAGACACTTGTATCTAAATACTCCCATTTGGCCATGTTTGTTAGTTGGCAACAGCAAAATTGGCACTAAAATTTGCATATATGTAGGACCATTTGTTTTTTCCCCCCACCCAACAGCAGCAAAAGAGAAACACTCTGCGGCAAACATTGCTAAACAAGCAGATTCTACTATTTTGCAAGTAACTAGTTGTGAACCGGTTCAAAAGGGCAAGTCGTTGGTTGCTCGGAGTTGTGTGCTTTATGTTTGATTAATTGCCATTTGGAGAGTTTGAAATGTCCTAGATGCAAAGGCATACATTAGCGTACATTTAAGTCGGCACAAGTCCAAGGTTGGAACTAAAGTTGATGTGAATTCTTATTCAGGTCGATCCACATATATACCAAAATTGAAATCGATTATTTTTTAATACGTTTAGATGTTAAGCAAATGAAATGTTTTTCAAGCTAAAGGTAGCCTCAGCAGGTGCATCAGCGCTCCTATGCAAAATATGGCTAGTGTAAAGCATGCCCGACTATTGGAAACTCAGTGTCCTTTGTCCTATACTGAAGAAGGGTGACCTGACGATATGCGCCAACTACCGGGGAATTCAGTCCTATTGCCATCTAATACAGGATCCTGTCGAGCGTATTATGTGAAAGACTGAAGCCATATGCCAACACACTGATCGGACCTTATCAGTGCGGCTTCAGACCAGGTAAGTCCACCACAGACCAGATCTTCACTTCGCCAAATCCTGGAAAAGACCCACGAAAAACGGATCGATACTCATCATCTCTTCATAGCCCGATAAGGGATCGCCTATACACCACCATGTCTGAGTACGGCATTTCTTCAAAGTTGATTCGTCTTTGCAGAATGACATGGAGTGGCACCATCAGCTCTGCCAAGGCAGGGATGTTACTGCTGCCTTTTCCGCAATCGAAAAGGAGGAAACGAGGGCAAGACGAAGTACATGGTATTTATGAACAGGGACGCATGGCATCTGGGCTCCCATATTGCAGCGGACAGCTGTACTCTTGAATTGGTCAAGGAATTCACGTGCCATGGCACTGCCGTTAGCACCGAAAATGACATCAGCCTGGAGATAACACGAAGAATCAAACTTGCCAATAGGTGTTGCTATGGGCTCAGAAAGCAGATGTGTAGCAGAGACCTCTCTCGACCAACAAAAGTAACACTCTACAAAACGCTCATTTTACCCGTGCTCTTATACGGCGCAGAAGCATGGGTTGTGTCACGGACAGATGCATCTGCTCTTGGGGTGTTTGAGAGAAAAATTCTTCGTAAAATCTTTGGTGCCGTTCGTTTTGAGGACGACTATCCCAAACGGATGAACCACGAACTGTACGAGGTCTACGATGACATAGATGTTGTCCAGCGCATCACAATACAACGTCTGCGCTGGCTCGAGCAAAAGGTATTCGAAGCGAAATCCGACGAAGGGGACAACCATGACCCCGATGGAAAGACCATGTAGAGGAAACCTATCCTCCCTTTGTATTTTTTTTTGATTTTCGACCTCAACTAATTTTTTCGACGAACTAAATTCGTAGCTCATCTATAATAAATTCTTAAAGTTCATAGGCGACCGGACGTCTTTAACGAACTGCAGGTTATGCCTCTTAAACATTTTTATGCTGATTATGATAGCAACTCCGGGAGCGTCCTGAATCAATTCAAGGGCCTCTCTTTAGAGGCGCTATCGTCCGAGCTTGACATACAATTGAATTGTAAAGGGCTTCTTGTGATTTTTGAACCAAGTTTCATGGACCCAACGTTCCTACTCTCCGCTTACCCGCAGGATACTGGAAAAAGGTCAATTTATTCGAAAAAAGTCACCCCCTATTATGCCCGTTTTTTACATTGTCCTTAAATTTTACAGACGCTATATGCAGGTAAAAAGGAAGTATTTAGATGGTGGTGTTATTGACATCGTCGGTTTGAAAGTTTGCCATACCAGTGGCGGTCAGTCTCTAGTGCAGCTTAGCCACCTACACAGCAAATCTTATCTTAATCTAATCTTAAAATCTTATTCGACTCTAATCTCCGTTAAGAAATTTGATTCCAAAAATATTACAACTAAAAAAATAAAAAACTATATTCCTAAAACTGATTATGTCAAAAAGCTGACGAGATTGGATCGAAGGACTCGAAATGTGGGAAACAGCGACACAAAAAACATTACATTAAAAGTGTTTCATACGAAAATCAAAGAAGATTTATTTCAAATTAAATAAAAATGATGCCAGAAGACTTTTCGACCTTCTATCATTAGAACAAATAAATAAACCGATTTGGAAAGAATTATGAAAATAGCTTGGGTACTTCAAGAAATTTTGATTGTCTAATCTGGTTACCATATCTTTGTATGTCCCATTTTGGTATCTAAAATAACATATAATTCTTGTTTCTCGTGTAATACAAAGTTTGTTGGCAGCAGTTATCATCATTTCTGAGATCTAGAGTTCAGATGTCTACATCGACTTCTCTAGTCAATCTGCAACTAGTTTGAGTAACTTTGGAGGTCTTCGAAATCTCCTTTTCTATACTACATTATGAACTACCACAAACTTAATAAACCCTTTGTATTTCAAAAGATAGTTTATAATAAAGAACATTAAACTAATACGAAACTGTACCAAATCAGTCTTTTTCCACATCAATTTAAATTCTAATTCTTCTGACAGCTACACCAAACCCAACTAGTTTTCTTTAGAGTGAGTGCACTAGTTCGGCACTAGTTCGTGGGACTAGAAGGTATTATCGAACTAGTATGATTTTTGGAAGGACTCTGGACTCGGGCAATGTGTGGTTATGTGTATTTGCGAGTGCCCAGCTCATTTACATGAATGCATACAAAGAAACCAATACATATGTGCAGCATTTATGTGTTACAATGAGCCATAAAGCTTTGCATTTGAATTCGGGGGCTCCTTTATGTGTATTTTGGTCGGTAACAAAGTTGACCCAATGTGTCCACGCATAATTAGATCCTTTTGGGTATTATTGTGAAGTAAATATTTGCTCATTGAAATTGATTTTGTTTCGAGATTTGTTTGGCTTGTGGCACTTTTTAGATGTTTGATTGGTATATAAGGATGGAATTTCACAGTCCCAAAAAGGTAATAATGATTGCCAGTTTGATTGAATGCATATGATACGAAGATTCTAAAGTTTCAGCTTATATTATTGAAAAAAGTAATAATTGGTGAACCGAAGGGACTTGGACTAATTATAGATCAAAGTTTCAGCAAAAACAGAATAAAATAGGTATATTATATATTAAAGTTCAATTTTTTTAATCGAATCTAGGACTTGGTCTTGGTCTTTTTCGCTTCGGAATAGGAAGATACATTTTTCGTGTGTCCTTTATAGTGTAGAAGTAAACTCGAAACCATTTTTTTTTATTATATTGATATAAATCGAAGCAAGATCTAATCGATAACCGAGGTAATGATAAATGCCTATGCTTATCTAGATACAGAGCTTAAGAACCCCAAAGGTCCTTTGTGGTCCCACAAGAAGCTGTTAAGGTAACCCATTTGAACTGATTCAGAATTTTTAAATATAAATGAAATCCAACAGAATTTAGCTTCCTCTTCATCAATTATTAAAAATATCTTAATTAACAAGGCTACTTAGGCATAGTCAAGGATACGCATTAAACAAAAAAGAGGTCTTTACGGGATGTGTGAATGCTGTGACATTCATGGAAGCCATATACCATTAATCCACTGCCAGATGCGTCTCTTACCTCCTAAGTGCGCATAGTACAAAAAAATAAAGAGAATAATACGTCTCCACATGGGTTCGCCAACACTATTGTATCTACTATACACATGGTTGGGTGATAGTTGTATCCGAAAAATATTACGAGTATCATCATGAATACACAAAAACACAAAAAAAAAAATATTTTAGCGCCCACACATGTCAAGAGCGAAATAGATAAATGAATGAAGAGCTGTTCGCAAAAAGCGAAAGAAAACTTTTTTTGTGAGAAATATTTTGAATATTGTAGTTGATGTGCCTAGGCGTCGGCTTTCATTGAGAACCTGCTCACACTCTCTAAACGAGGGTTGCTTTGTGCATTTTGGGATACTAGCTCAGTTGCTTTAGGGTGAGACCAGCATTGATTAGATACAAGCACACTCAAAACATTGTCTTATTGTAGCACTTTTTTGTGAAATTAGACAGATCATCTAAGTAGAAAAATTAAAAAAATTTAATATTATTTCATAATTAATTTTTTAATTTACTGTACAAATGAATTTAACGCACCATATTCAAGTATCTGCTGCGGCTAGAAACGCAGCGAGATTCCGGGTGTTAAATCTTCTCACGCCATCAACTTGGGGTCATAGCAGTATCCTACTCGAGTTGGGCGTACTTGTGCAGACTGGGAATAGTGATTATTGCTCCACGTTTCAGAAATGGAACGACAACTTTGGAGCAGTTTTCCCGGAGTGAAGACTGGATGCAGAGCACCCCCTTAAAAGGAAACGAGCTGACGATGTATACTAATGATTCGAAGATGAATGAGGGCACAGGAGCAGGTATCTTCTATGAAGAGTTTTCGACAAAGCTTTCATTCCGCCTCCCCGACTGATTACTGCTCCACGTTTCAGAAAGGGAGCGACAAATTTGTCGCAGTTTTCTAGGAGAGGGAAGATTGAATGCAAAGATCCCCTTTAAAAGGGATCGAGCTGACGATCTGTACTGATGGTTCGAAGATGGATGAGGGCACAGGAGTGGGCATCTTCTCTGAAGAGCTATTGACAAAGCTTTTATTCGGCTTCCCTGACTGGTGTAGCGTTTTCAAGCAGAGATATACGCAGTCGGGCAAGCGGCTAGGCTTATTGCCACCTTGGACGGAAGTCCAAGGAACATTGTAATTTTTGTCGATAGTCAGGCTGCTATTAAAGCTAAGGAGTAAACAAATCCGTAACACGACGCTTACGCTCAGCCGTATGCTTTACCACTCAATAACCTACTGTCCCTGGTAACGATGAGGCGGACAAGTGCGCCAGGAACGGCTCAGCGTTGGCAGCTAACCTTGCGTTTTAGGACATAGAAAGACCTATACAGGACGTCGTAACGCAAATCAGGGAGACGGCTAGAGTTCTGGCGCAAAAAGAATTGGATATGGTGCCCGTTTATCCCATCTCTATGTCAGTCTGGCCGAGTTATCATCCAAAGGGAACATCAGGACTCCTACACTTAGATATAAATAGGACTAGGACGGCTGTAAGCGTTGTAACGGGACACTGCACCATAGCAATATGGCTGAGAAGTTAAGGACATAGAAAGACCTTTACAGAACGTCGTAGGGAGACGGCTAGCGCTCTGGAGGAAAGAGAATGGGACATGGTGTCCGGTTGTCGCATCTCTATATCAGTCTGGCCGAGATATGATCCAAAGCGAACATCGGAACTCCTGCGCTTTCATAAAAACAGGACTAGGATTGTGGTAGGCATTGCAACGGGCACTGCACTATAGGCAATATGACTGAGAGGTTGCACGTTCCCCATCAGGATGTCTATCGCAGCTGCAGATCTCTGAGGCAGAGACAAAAAGCATCCAACACCTGCTATGCCACTGCCCAGCGCTTCTTAGAAGACGAACCCAGTTTTAGGGTAAAGCTTTCTTTGAGGATCTGGGTAGTCTAGCTTTTGTGCCCATGGTGGATCTGGCTGCTTTTGTCAGTCTCTAAAATGGTTCTGCAACACAAGAGACTTACGCGAATAGGGAGGTACAGTTTTTGATCTTCCTCCTCAGTCCCTCCCTTTCTTCAATTCCTTTCCTCCCCTTCTTTTAATTAGGCAATACAATGCTGCTCATGGTCTCTGGGTGATCTCAATCACTATCTGAGCTGCCTATACAACTGCACTCTCTATCTCAGACTATTCGTTCGAGGTGGTTCGTACCATTTTCAAGCTTCTCACAAGAAGAGGCCTTCGAAAAACCAGTTAGATAACGAGTAAATTGATAAAAACATTTTTGTTCCCATTTAAAAAAACTATTTAATTGCAAGATTATACCGGTTTTAATACAACAATGGTTTAATTTCAAAAACTTATCTTTTATTATACAGATAGTTCCCAAGAGATTTTTTGAGGAACTTATTCAAACACACCAACTTTAAAAGTAATATAAAGAACATTCGTCTTGCAAAGAAATCCAAACCTTTTTGCAGTTTTTTGTTTTTTTCTTTACAAAAATCGATGCCATAAAAAATAGGGGGCTGAATAAGCCCATCACCATCTTTATCAAGTCATGATTGAGTCTGTCTGATTGGTATGCCTTGCAAAATTGACAATCCTGAATTCAGATTACAGAATTGTTGAAGTATGCTCAAAGAAATATGTCAAGCTGACAAAAGATTAAAAAAGTGATGGAAGCCAGACAGAGTCGGAAATAGGGTCAATTAAAAAATGTCTTTCATTTGCTCAAAGGGTGTTTTTTTTTGGTTTTTTATTTTATTATTATTATTATTTCTTAATGCCTGCAAACCCCTATCTCCGACTACTTCATCATTGGCAAAGGCATTGGCTGAGTTCGTAAAAATTTTAATATTTGAATTCTTTTACATTCCAAGGTTAATATTTTACCATTTTTTAATAATTTCATATAAATAAAATATTCGAGGCAACCCTCGTAGAAAAACATTAACACCCACACTCACATATGTCTTGGCCATTGCATTGTTTGGACCACAAAATAAATGATGCCAAATGTTGCAAAACAATAAAGCTTTTCGCCTGGTTTTTTGTTGTATTGTGCAGACATTTCTTTGGTCGGAATGCTTTTCACCAAGCCCGAGCCACTAACTATTTCAATGTAACTCTTGTGGGGTTCATTGTACTTTATTTTTTCCTGGTTAAAGGCAGCACTTCCGCTTCTCATGCCCATTTCTCTCGCGATTTCACCCATTGCACTATGGGCACCGTGCATCATTTGGTGAATTTTTAGCCAGGATAAAAGATTATTATCTCAAATTTTATTATGATATTGGTTATCCATACTAGGCATGGATTCAAGGGCTAAGGATTTTTAGTAGAAATATTAGCAGCCGGTAAGAACTGCTACAAATATTCTTTCTAGATTAATCACAGACTCTATTAAAAACAAATATTTTATATATTTTTTTAATCAAAATTTACCAACTCGTGCCCATAGTGCACCGTGAAGTTTGCCATTCAATGCGCTTTTTGTTTTGTTTGCCTCGCTGCCATTTTGTTGCATTTTTCCGCCAGTTTTTTATGTCTGCGTTTCACGTGCACCGCACAATAGTTTGAACCGGAGCAAAATGTTTGGCCATAAATTACGAGAATGCCAGCTTGCCTCTTCTCTCCGCTCCCGCGGGAATATCAATGGAGCGACATAGAGCCTGGCATGACAACCAAGTGCTAGTCAGTCATATGCTGCTCGGCTTCACCCCAGCCGATGCTTAGATTTTCCAACAATGTCCTAGAGTAGCTTTAAAATGTCGTTCTAAAAATATTACGTATACGCTCCATTTACATAGTACGAGTATTTGACTGTCATCGAGAGCAGATGGCAGCGGCGCGGCATTTGAAACTGTCATATAACAAATGACACGTCTGGGAATTTTCTACTGTCATTTTTATTTGGTGTGCCGTTTGGCCTGCGGTTGCATTACGTTGCATTATCCTGGTCTCGAGCCTGTCCCAAAAGTTTCAACCACATTTCGGACATTGCGCATAGTTGCACATACCATAAAAGTTAACCCCCTTCCTGCCTTTGTTCTGACAGCTGTTCTTGTTTTTGGAATTGCGAATACCATCACATTAGCGCCATTTTGCACTCTGTGGTCATAATTCACTAAAATTAATTGTCGCATTTCGCCTGCCATAGGAGTTTTGTGCCCCAGCACGACCACGACCAAAACTTTTCCAAACCATTGTTGAAGTTTTTAGTTTTTGATGTCTGTCTCGCGGGTGCTGTTAATGTTGCTACGGCATTGAAAAGGCATTTAAAATGTAATTTTTGAAAATAGGTTAAACGTGGAACGTTTTTAATATATGTATTGAACTATATTTATTTTTAATGAGGAAAAGTTAAAGCATATCATCTCATCCTCATCGTCCTCCTCATCGTCAAGTCAACCTCGACTGATTCGAATTTGAGCTTATTTTTGCTCTATCTCTTCTCGTTTAGAAGTTATGGCCATTTGAAGTTAAAAACATCAATTTTGTCCGATTGGCTTAAAATTTGGTCCTATTGTAGCTGACGACGCCACTGAGTCGATTCCGTGGTTATTTTTGCTCTATCTCTTCCCGTTTAGAAGTTATGGCTATTTAAAGAAAATAATGTCAACTTTGTCCGATTGGCTTTAAACTTGGTCCTATTGTAGCTGACGGCGCCACTGATTCGAAAATGTGGTTATTTTTGCTCTATCTCTTCTCGTTTAGAAGTTAGGGCCATTTGAAGTTGGAAAAGTCAACTTGGTCCGATTGGTCTGAGATTTCGTCACCCTCGTCCTTATCCCTGAACTCTAGCTTAAAATGCTCATATTTCTACACCTGCGCTATTAGTTTCAATGACCATTAAAGTTAATTAATTTATTTTCCATAATTTCCGCACTCTTTTCCTCCATTCGATATCCTTTAACCTTGTGTCCTGTGTGTTTATAATTTAATTGTTTTGCCATCAATCAATTTAGCAGGCCACATTAATAACATTGTCTTAAAAGTGCCTTAGGTAGGAAACAGTCCTTGGTGCAATATTAAAGATTTTAAGACACTTGCAACACAATGTTGCAGACAACAAAATAATGCCGGACATTAATCCACTACAGCTGTGTGTAAGCGAATCTCCTGCTGGCTGCTCAAAGGACATCTTCTTGGACATTGGATCACCAAGCAATGAAATAGCGTGCCACAGAGGGAATTTAATCGTTTAATACTTTAATGAATTTATTTACTGGCCCCCCCGCTCCGACCCACATCCTACCGCCAAAGATACTGCAACTTAACTGCAAACAGTGCCTGGACTAAATCTGTGGCTCACCTGCAAACCACTTCAATCCGTGGCAACAACTAAGCCATACCCTGGCACCGTTTGCCGGCTCAACGTTTTACTTTCTTGCAGCAGTTTGTACTGTGATTTAATCAAAGTTTCCAACAACCCAAACTGAAACCGCATTGCTGATACCCGGCGCCTAGTCTCCTCCTAGTGGCTCCTAGATCCTTCTGGCTGGTGCTGCTGCTTCTGCTGCGCTTTTTGTTGGCGCCCGCAGTTGCGGCTTTGGCCAAACACTTTGGCTGCTTGCCTCTGAAACTTCTTTTGGCTTTCCTCTACTTTGTACATTTATTTAGCACTTTCTTCCACATGGCCGACATTGGCAGCTGACTTGGACTTGGTGACGTCGACTCCGTCGTCGTCGTCGTCTCCTTTGCTATACTTTTTGTTGTGCTCTGCTTTATCGCCTGCAGGATATTTGCGTGCCAGGGCGAGAGCACACAGCCAGTCAGTCATTCATTCAGTCGGTCGTTCTTTCAGTCAGTCAGTCTTAGCAGGTGTTACTAAGGCGCCGCCATTGTGCGCAACAGTGTCACACTTGAATGCTATTGCATTCCGTCCGAACGTCCCAACGTCCTTCGTCCGTTTTGTAGGTCCTGCCGTGCTGCTGATGCCGATTTAAGTGCCAGCAGGAGAGTAAATGCAATAAACACCATTAGCTGCAAACAACGCAATGGTAACGTTGCCAACGAATGCAAACGCACAGTGGTCAAAAAGCTATATTTAAGTGATATTAATTAAAATCTTTCAACTGACACTTCTTCCATATGGTGAAATACTGTCATAGATATTTACGACGATTCCATATCAAGCACAACTTGATCCAACCTCAAGCAAAATAAATTTAAGATTAGTCACTATCTATATTTAGCCAGTAAGGTCATGTCTCTGCCATGGGTGCTGACTAATTATAATTCGGACGAGAGAAGAAAACTCTATCAAATTACCCCAAATCCCAGGTGGAACAGCAAAGGCCGATGGATGCATGGCTGAGGAGGTATCAGTCATTACGTTGCGAACTCTGGATACCAGGCGACTTTCAGTTTTAATAAATGGCTTCCCGCGGTACCCGGGCTATGCCACGGATGACTCACCACTTCCCGGCTTCTCGTAGGTCCAAAAATTACGATTTCAACAAATACAAAGCACAGAACGTAACTCGCCAAAATACGGAAGGCACTAATATCCCGTAAAAGCTGTGGCGATGAGGAGCAGCTGGAGACAGTGGAACACTTTTTCTGTCATTGCCCTGGGCTGGGCAGTAAAAGATTTAGGTTCCTAAAGTTACACTTTCTTGACGATTTATCTCAGCTCTCTGAACAGAGTCCAAAATGTCTTTTATGGTTTATTCTGGCAGCCGGATGGCTTCCTCACGTCATATAGGGGACCTCTTGAGTGGAGAAGAGTGGTGAAATAGCTCACTCTAGCGGTATAGCAACGGGCCTATCCTTGGCCTAAGTGAGTTGGACGTCATATTTGGAAATATTTTAAGAATATCTTGGCCTGACCTTAAAACAATTAATATCAATTGTTTTAAAAAAAAAAACAGTATCCAGTAAAGGTATCAAAGAGGATGGAGCAGTTCGCAGAAGTGCATACTAATGCGGAAAATTTGTGATCGCCATCCGCTTGGGAGTGGCCAGAAATGATTCTTTTGCTAAACGGTTCAAGCAGCTCACAACCTTCCGACTCTCAGACAAGTATCCTCTGGGTAACCCCCTGAACAACCGTTCTAAGCTTATTGGGAGAAGACGAATCATGGCTTCGCGATGGTGTGGCGATCCACAACGTAGCGTCTGTACTAAGAATGGGCGGCTGCAAAAGGCATCTGCTCTCCAGGTTAGGGGCGGCCTATTTAAAAGTGATTTGTCACTAGGAGCAAAGTTGTCAGGACTGACTCTGAGCTTAGAACCCTGCTCCCTCACATACTTCTTTATAAACATGAGAGTAAACTCGAGGAATATTCATTCTCCAAGTAGTACCCGTGTCCCTGCGACTAATCGAACTGCTTTTGCAGCATGCACGACGAATTTGGAGGTGCACAACCCCATGTTTTAAAAATAACAATATAACGAATACGCTGGATGACCCTATGCTCCACTAGGAATAACAGGACATAAGAAGAAGAAGGTTATCAATGCTTCCCACTATTAGAAGGGATTGTTGGTTGTCAAAGAACTAATATTGTAGAATAAAAGATAGGGCATCAAAATGACTTAAAAAAGTAAAAGCAACAAAGAAGTCTTAAATTCACAACAAAATTTTCCAATTGCGACCACTGTGCAACTGTGGAAAGAAGTCGCTACCCGCAATGTTGCCATGTTGAACTTTGCAGCAAAAGTTGAGGCAAGTTTGCAACCCCAAAGGTACGGGTAGCTCGTGAAGAGGGGCTGAAGGTAAGTGCAAAATGTTGCGGCAAGAAAATGCAAAAAAAAAGTTAAGTGAATTGAATGAAAAGTTTCAAACTGTAGGTGCTATAAAGTGAATCCTGTGAATGCGGTTCAGGACACTTTGGCGGGGCACAGGACGCCATGCGGTTGGCACTGATTGTGCGATTTGGTAAGATTTCTTAGCTGTTGTTTGGTAAACCAAAAGACAACTATTCTCGTTTAACTTGATTATATTTTAAAATCTATTTTCTTTTTGTTTATTACTCAATCCGCCAGAAAATTGAGCTAAATTTAACTGGCTGCAAAGAAAGTTCATTTTGCTGGTGTCAAATGAAACGTCAAGGGAGCAAAAGAATTAGTACTTGAAAAAATAATTAATTAAATAAAAATAATTCTAGCTAATATAGGTCTTAAAACAAAATTAATACAATATTCCACATACATTTTCCCATTTTTTACAAAATTCCAATAGTTAACGAAGCAGAACAAAAAATAATTTTTAGTTTCGGAAAGCTCAATCTGAAACCACGCTCTACAGTTCCACAGCAATTCAGGATTCCTCTATAAAATATTTATAAAACTTCTAATATATTTTGTTTTTGCATATTGACAGTTTTATGTAATGTTTATTTGCCCATTTACAATTAGGTCAATTAAATTAGCAATAAATGCGCAGATTTTGTGACGTCACAAAAAATAGAGCTGCACTAAAAAGCAACATAATTTAACTGCAATGTATTATTGTCTGTGACATTTAATTATTTATGCTTAATCCTATTGATTTTAGTTAATTAGTTTTAAATCATAGAACAGGTGTCAAAGTGCAGAACTATTTAAAATGCAAATCGTATTATGGAGCGGACATTTTTGCAGCTTAAATGAGTTTCCAAAAAAAAAGAATTATAAAATAAATGTTTATAAAAAGAAATCGTTTTTTTTTAAGCTTAGACTCTTGAATCCAATTACGTTGTATTTTAATCCCTCTTTTGATTTTCATTGAGTTGGAAGAACAAAATGGGATTTTGTTGTATTTTTTTAAGGTTATCTAGATTCGGATTTAACGACCCAAACTTATGTATGGTCTAACCTCCTAACTGGAAAACTGGTTTGCTTTAGTAGGCCTTTAAAATTGCTAAAGCAATTATTTAAACTTGCTTAAGTAAGCATTGATTTTAAAACTTTTTACTACATACAATATTTTTTTTCGGTCAGAGCTCTTTTCAACTCATAAAACTAACATAAATTATGTGGTCCTTTTTTTTGAATAAAACTAAAATGGAAGCCATGGAAGATAGAAATCGTAAAATAAACAAAGTTAAAGCATACCGTTGGAAGGAACTTACAGATATCGAATTACTTATGGCTTTACAGGCGCTTGATTTTTTGTAGAACTTCTCCAAGTCTCGATCTACCAAGGAATAGGCAAGTACTGGTAAACAAGTATTTTATAGGAATCTGATTTTATGTTAAAGTTTTATTTGCAGAGACTCGCAATAGATTGGAATTTCATTAAAAAAAAAACAAATAAAAGATCGCTTGTCGATTATAAAATTTTATTTACCAAAATTTTAGCGTCTTCAAATGATTAAATTAATAGAGAGTACCAAAAGCACGTGGAATTTCAATACATTAATAATAACAAGCATTTTAAAATCATAAAAAAACTAATGCAGGATCAAGAAATAGCCGAGTTTTTAAAGTAATATCAGGCAAGTTTCGTAAATTAGAAAACGTTGAAGAACAAAACCATGGAACCAACGACCAAAATGGTGTTGCTACTCTAAATTGCATGAAGTTTAAAGAACAGGACTCCTCGAAAAGTAATATTTATACATATTAACCTTTCGCATTAAACTAAAATATATTAAGTTATTTATATTTTTATTTAATTATGTGTAGGTATACAGTACCCTGCAAAAGTTTGGGGTCAGTTGAAAAATTTCATGTTTTTTGTATTTGTCGCCTTATTTGTCGGTCTTGGACCGTTTTATTTTAAATGATGCATTGAAAAAACATTATATATAAATGAACTACAAATAATATTCGCCAAAAATTGCGATTTTTCTTCGAAAAAAAAAGAAGAATGAAAAACATCAAATCAGGTGGTTTTCATCAATATGGTTTCCTTTAGATTTGATGATGGCTGCACAGACTCTCGGCTTTCGTTCGACTAATTTTTGAAGCGTTTGAACTTGTATTTGTTCCCAAGCCCTCTTCAGACACTCCCACAGGTGATTCGCGCTAGTTGGACGTAGTTTTCGCACCTCTCTATCCAGTTCATCCCACAACAGCTCAATGGGATTCGCGTCCGGCGGCTGGGGTGGCCATTCCATGATTTTGAGTGCCCCAGCTGTTTCTTTGGATTTTAAGTAGTTAGTACACAACAAATATCTAAAGAAAAGCGTGCTCAAATCGTTATTTTACATAAAACTGGCCATTCCCAGCGACAAATAGCAAAAATAGTGGGCGTTTCACAGAATGGAGTCTTCACAACCTTGAAAAGACACGCTGAAACTGGATGTTATGCAGACAAAAATCGAACGGGTCGACCCAAAAAGACCACAGAAAGTGATGATCGGCTGATACAAATGATAAGCAAGCGTTCTCGATTTAAAACAGTGCCAGATATCAGAGCTGATATCAATGAATCGTTGCCGAACCCAATCTCCGACACAACAGTGACACGTCGATTGCATAAAATCGGATTGTATGGTCGAGTTGCTGCCAAAAAACCATTACTGCGGCTACAAAATATTCGCAAAAGACTTAATTGGGCCAAAATACACGTTAAATGGTCGATTGACGAATGGAAAAAAGTGCTCTGGACGGATGAGTCCAAATTTGAAATTTTCGGGAGTAAACGGCGAGCGTACTGTCGCAGACAGTATGGTGAACGGCACAAACCTGAATGTGTGAAGCCCACAGTGAAGTTCGGAGGTGGTTCAGTGATGGTGTGGGGTTGTTTTTGCTACGACAGAGTTGGCGATTTGGTGAAAATCGACGGTATTATGCGAAAAGAACAGTATCACAAAATACTTCAGTACAACGCTATTCCGTCGGGTACCAGATCGATAGGAGAAGGATTTGTATATCAGCAAGACAACGATCCTAAACACACGTCAAAATTGTGTACTAACTACTTAAAATCCAAAGAAACAGCTGGGGCACTCAAAATCATGGAATGGCCATCCCAGTCGCCGGACGCGAATCCCATTGAGCTGTTGTGGGATGAACTGGATAGAGAGGTGCGAAAACTACGTCCAACTAGCGCGAATCACCTGTGGGAGTGTCTGAAGAGGGCTTGGGAACAAATACAAGTTCAAACGCTTCAAAAATTAGTCGAACGAATGCCGAGAGTCTGTGCAGCCATCATCAAATCTAAAGGAAACCATATTGATGAAAACCACCTGATTTGATGTTTTTCATTCTTCTTTTTTTTTTCGAAGAAAAATCGCAATTTTTGGCGAATATTATTTGTAGTTCATTTATATATAATGTTTTTTCAATGTATCATTTAAAATAAAACGGTCCAAGACCGACAAATAAGGCGACAAATACAAAAAACATGAAATTTTTCAACTGACCCCAAACTTTTGCAGGGTACTGTATACTGGCCCGATCGAGAGGCGCTTGGGGAAGAGGGAGATCCTCAGGCTCCTGGATTTTTTTCAGGTACACGTTATGAATAGTGTCCAAATGTAACTTTAACTTTGAGAATAATCTTTGGTTCGATGTCGAGTATTACAACGATGTCGTCAGGATAGGCCAGGTAGCCACCCTACACTACCCTACCTATATAAAAATATAAGTAAATGTGGTAGAACATAAGTTCTATATATCAAATAGCTTATCTCAACCTGCAGTAGCAATTCAGCAATGTTTTCTAAAATATAAGGTGGGCCATCTGCTGGTTTGGTTGTTAATTGTATTTTATTCGTATATGCTCCAACCAAATTGCGCAAATGTGAAGAACTATACAGTACCCTGCAAAAGTTTGGGGTCAGTTGAAAAATTTCATGTTTTTTGTATTTGTCGCCTTATTTGTCGGTCTTGGACCGTTTAATTTTAAATGATACATTGAAAAAACATTATATATAAATTAACTATAAATAATATACGCCAAAAATTGTAATTTTTCTTCGAAAAAAAAAAGAAGAATGAAAAACATCAAATCAGGTGGTTTTCATCAATATGAATTCCTTTAGATTTGACGATGGCTGCACAGACTCTCGGCATTCGTTCGACTAATTTTTGAAGCGTTTGAACTTGTATTTGTTCCCAAGCCCTCTTCAGACACTCCCACAGGTGATTCGCAATAGTTGGACGTAGTTTTCGCACCTCTCTATCCAGTTCATCCCACAACAGCTCAATGGGATTCGCGTCCGGCGACTGGGGTGGCCATTCCATGATTTTGAGTGCCCCAGCTGTTTCTTTGGATTTTAAGTAGTTAGTACACAACAAATATCGAAAGAAAAGCGTGCTCAAATCGTTATTTTACATAAAACTGGCCATTCCCAGCGACAAATAGCAAAAATAGTGGGCGTTTCACAGAATGGAGTCTTCACAACCTTGAAAAGACACGCTGAAACTGGATCTTATGCAGACAAAAATCGAACGGGTCGACCCAAAAAGACCACAGAAAGTGATGATCGGCTGATACAAATGATAAGCAAGCGTTCTCGATTTAAAACAGTGCCAGATATCAGAGCTGCTATCAATGAATCGTTGCCGAACCCAATCTCCGACACAACAGTGACACGTCGATTGCATAAAATCGGATTGTATGGTCGAGTTGCTGCCAAAAAACCATTACTGCGGCTACAAAATATTCGCAAAAGACTTAATTGGGCCAAAATACACGTTAAATGGTCGATTGACGAATGGAAAAAAGTGCTCTGGACGGATGAGTCCAAATTTGAAATTTTCGGGAGTAAACGGCGAGCGTACTGCCGCAGACAGCATGGTGAACGGCACAAACCTGAATGTGTGAAGCCCACAGTGAAATTCGGAGGTGGTTCAGTGATGGTGTGGGGTTGTTTTTGCTACGAAAGAGTTGGCGATTTGGTGAAAATCGACGGTATTATGCGAAAAGAACAGTATCACAAAATACTTCAGTACAACGCTATTCCGTCGGGTACCAGATTGATAGGAGAAGGATTTGTATATCAGCAAGACAACGATCCTAAACACACGTCAAAATTGTGTAGTAACTACTTAAAATCTAAAGAAACAGCTGGGGCACTCAAAATCATGGAATGGCCACCCCAGTCGCCGGACGCGAATCCCATTGAGCTGTTGTGGGATGAACTGGATAGAGAGGTGCGAAAACTACGTCCAACTATCGCGAATCACCTGTGGGAGTGTCTGAAGAGGGCTTGGGAACAAATACAAGTTCAAACGCTTCAAAAATTAGTCGAACGAATGCCGAGAGTCTGTGCAGCCATCGTCAAATCCAAAGGAAACCATATTGATGAAAACCACCTGATTTGATGTGTTTCATTCTTCTTTTTTTTTCGAAGAAAAATTACAATTTTTGGCGTAATATTATTTATAGTTAATTTATATATAATGTTTTTTCAATGTATCATTTAAAATTAAACGGTCCAAGACCGACAAATAAGGCGACAAATACAAAAAACATGAAATTTTTCAACTGACCCCAAACTTTTGCAGGGTACTGTACATTGTGAAAAAGGAATTTCTCGCATTCTGTTTTATGGTATGGAGTCAAAACGGGTTCCCCTGAAAGGAAATTTTAATTTTGGAAAGAGGAAATAGCCACACTGAGCCAGATCTAAACTGTACGGTACCTGATGGTATTTATCGAGTATTTTGCCTTAAATGCGTTCATAATCGTATTTTTGCATAAACTTCGACGAGCACTAATAAGGTGGACTGGTACTAACAGCTGCCGTAAACAAACTGGTTGACAGATCTCGCTCATTTTATAGTCATTAAGTACAGTCCAACCTACATAGAGAAACTTAAAAAATTGAAATATTAAAAAAAAAAGTTTTAAATGGAATGACAATTTTCCGGAAACTTTTTTGTCGCATTGTATGAATATCGAAGCGCATTCACTTTGGACGGGTATGTTTCGATTTATGAGTGTTTTACAACTAAACTACCAGATGAACCACCTTATAGAAAAGTTTAAGTCCCTGCTTAGGTGAATCGAATCGATGTTAAATTATTTTTAGAAACTAGTCGAAATGAAGCAATGGCCCAAACTGTTGTTGGATTTACAAACCAGCCCATCTTATGCTTTAGACTTTTAACTTGCCTTTCCTTAAAAAAGAATTTGAAGCCTTAAAACCCACAATAAAAAAAATTTGGATTCGAAAAGTCTTGTTAGACTGTATGAAAGCAGCATGGGCTTAATTAATGGAACGAGTGCTTAGGTACTTTGGAATCTAATCTTTTCTACAGTATGCAGAAACATCTATATTTAATTTTTTTAAAGTTTACCTCACAGCGCAAGGCAGACCATAATGCCTTTCATTTACTCAAGATGCGATTAATTCATTTTCGTCCGAATGTCCGCGGATACCACAAGCATATAGTCCGTCTACAGATCATATCTATAATTATTTAGATACCTGGTTGTCCTTATAAAGGCGTGGATTTAAGAGATCTTGGAGATCCCAAGAGTTATAACATACAACAGAAATTTTTCAAACAAATACGCATATTCGTAGATAAGAGTTGATACCTACTCCCAAAAGTCCTATGGCCTGCAAGTATTCCAGTATTTTGTTTGGACATATGGTAACAACGGTCTCCGATGGGAGAACGTACATGCCCAGGATCTTGTCTCTTTTACCGGGGAGTGCCATACATTCTCATAATACATGCGAAGAAGTTTCTTCTTCCATGTGGCTGCGGAGCCTACAATGTCCCGTGAGAAGGCCAGTCAGGATTCTCACGGTATTCTTCCCGTGAGTTGTCATGACTTGAACCTCTTTCGGTTGTAGTTGGAGATGAGGGTTTTTGATTGTTTATCCCTGGTATCCATGCCCAGTGAAGCAGTCGTTCATTTTTGTCTTTTATTATTAGTAGGTCCCGTACTATGTGGTTACCCATCCCATAGAGTGGTTCAGGACCGATTAGTGGTGTTGATGATTCGGCTATACCCCCGTAGTAGTGCTGGAAGTAACATCGATGTTATCTATATGCATTGAAGCATTAAATTTTTTTCCGATCATCGATATATTTATTCGAATCTCAAAAAATCCCAAGTAGTAAAGTTGACTTAATTTTTGTACTCCGACAATATTTTAATATCGAAAACTTAGATTCAAGCATGTGTCGGCTGATTTTCTGAAAGGTAAGTTATATGCGCTTTAATAAAAAAATAAACATTATTATTAAAGGTCTCAAATGTGCACAAAAGTCTCTCTAAATTCCTTCAACATCCACAGAAAGTGATCGCATGTTTAGCAAGCCTGGCAATCTAGTGATAATTGTGGAGATCGCTCAAATCAAAAAACGTTGACATGATTTGACTTAATAACCATAATCTGAGAATCTCGAATAAGGTTAAAGATTAGAAGACTACAATATTTTTAATTATAACTCACAGGCTCGCAAAAAACAAGTGGTGTTAACTTTGCATGTGGTAGGACTTTGGGCAGCTGAATCCAAAGTCCAAAATCCCCCAATTAAATAATTTCCAACTTGACTTGTTTTATGCGATTTTTTGGTGATTATCCCATGATTCTTGTAGGAGTATTTTGGACTCGTATTATTTGAATTATTTAAAGCATTTCGATACATCGATGATTATTAGTTAAAATTATCGAAAACAACGAACATCGGATCTATGGGCAAGTATGCAACGTGGTCATATGCACCTATGGGTCAGAAAAATAAATTTTCGAAGCAGGTGCATAGCGAGGGGTGGTGGGGGTGTGACACCCCCCTAACATCCAGCAGTCGGGAAATCTCGGCTATTAACTTTTCACTTTTACGCAATTACTATTCATACAGTCGGTAATTTGTTGAATCGAGTCGGCATTTTGAGGCTCATCACCCCCGACATTCAAAGCTCCCGCTTCGCCCATGTTTCGAAGTAATTACTGCTTCTTTATTCCAAGCACTAGATAGTTTAAGTTGCCATATTTAAAATCGATTTTGATTAGTTTTACACATGAAATAGAGGTGCCAGCCTAGATTAAACTCTTGCATTTACAGTTTGTAAGAATTTCGATTGTTTAGCGAGTTATCCTTAATTGGCGGCCTCGATAGCCTAGCGGCAGTGTACTAGACTATCATTCCAGATCTTATGGATTCGAATCCCACGTTAAGCATGGTCCTGCACTTTCCGATTTTCCTATTTTCCTAATTTTTGCTGTCTATTCTATATATATCCTTACTTACTTACTTCCAATACCGGCGTCACAATGGGCCTGTTCTTGGTCTAAGTGAGCTGGGACGCTAAGTCCCAAGTGCCGCCATAAACTACCTACGTATCCTTAATTGAATATATAGAAGAACTTTCCCCTACCTATACCTATATTGATGCCTGGCCAGTAATCTATCTCCACGTGATTATTTAACTCTTAGCTAATGAGCACACTTTGGCTTATCATTCAATTAAGAGTCGTATTATTTATGAGTTGGGCTCATTAGGTCAATGTGGCAGCCGCATTTTATGTTTTATGCTGCAAAAGTGCTACATATTGTAATATTCAGAGAGCTGGAAATGATAGTAGTGGAGCATAAATGCATATATGAGAGTGTCCTGGGAGTTGTACAACCTTCAGAAGGTCGAAACGATGTGCCCAAGAGCACTTACAAATTTCTCTCCCTGAATTCCGGAAAATCCGTATACAGCTCACAAGTTTTTTAGGGTGACCAACCCTGACATCTTAAGTGTTAACTCGCTCCCATTACTTGACAAAAGCAAACCAAAACCAAAAATTAAACAACGATTGCATCAAATTAGTTTCGTTGCTTCTTTCTTCACTTTATCCAAGTGAAACCAAATTTGACAGCAAAAGTTTGAACTTTTGCCCGGGCGCATAAAAATCGAGACAGTTGAAATTGTTGCGCGGAAATAATTTCACAAAAGTTTGACGCTTTTCTGTAATTGGAAAACACAAAAGTGTTGCCATAACCACCAAACCCCCCCTCCAACTTGGCTCAGTTTTTCCCAACAAGTCGTTGATGTATCAGTTTTCATTTTCCCATTGTTTTCCCGTCTTACTTGGCTTAGCCAATCACGATTGTGTCACATTTTCCTTTTGCTTCCATGCTTTATGATGATTGTCAAAAGGAGCAACTTTTTTTTATCGGTTAGCTGCTAATGAAAAGCTTTTAAAGAGCAGCAGGAAACATTATCCAGCACAAAGCAGCTTACCTTTAAAATGGGTTGGACAGAAAACAGCTGATGGCAGGGAAATTAGCAAAGCCACAAAGTCAACGCTAGACCTAAATCAATATTCATAATTTGTAAACCGAATTTAATTGAGATAAATTACATGCATAAATTATATGCTCTGGTTTGACTGGGGCATATATGTAGGGGCGTGACTTGGTCTAATGGGGCTCATAAATAATACGACTCTTAATTGAATGATAAGCCAAAGTGTGCTCATTAGCTAAGAGTTAAATAATCACGTGGAGATAGATTACTGGCCAGGCATCAATATAGGTATAGGTAGGGGAAAGTTCTTCTATATATTCAATTAAGGATACGTAGGTAGTTTATGGCGGCACTTGGGACTTAGCGTCCCAGCTCACTTAGACCAAGAACAGGCCCATTGTGACGCCGGTATTGGAAGTAAGTAAGTAAGGATATATATAGAATAGACAGCAAAAATTAGGAAAATAGGAAAATCGGAAAGTGCAGGACCATGCTTAACGTGGGATTCGAATCCATAAGATCTGGAATGATAGTCTAGTACACTGCCGCTAGGCTATCGAGGCCGCCAATTAAGGATAACTCGCTAAACAATCGAAATTCTTACAAACTGTAAATGCAAGAGTTTAATCTAGGCTGGCACCTCTATTTCATGTGTAAAACTAATCAAAATCGATTTTAAATATGGCAACTTAAACTATCTAGTGCTTGGAATAAAGAAGCAGTAATTACTTCGAAACATGGGCGAAGCGGGAGCTTTGAATGTCGGGGGTGATGAGCCTCAAAATGCCGACTCGATTCAACAAATTACCGACTGTATGAATAGTAATTGCGTAAAAGTGAAAAGTTAATAGCCGAGATTTCCCGACTGCTGGATGTTAGGGGGGTGTCACACCCCCACCACCCCTCGCTATGCACCTGCTTCGAAAATTTATTTTTCTGACCCATAGGTGCATATGACCACGTTGCATACTTGCCCATAGATCCGATGTTCGTTGTTTTCGATAATTTTAACTAATAATCATCGATGTATCGAAATGCTTTAAATAATTCAAATAATACGAGTCCAAAATACTCCTACAAGAATCATGGGATAATCACCAAAAAATCGCATAAAACAAGTCAAGTTGGAAATTATTTAATTGGGGGATTTTGGACTTTGGATTCAGCTGCCCAAAGTCCTACCACATGCAGTTAACACCACTTGTTTTTTGCGAGCCTGTGAGTTATAATTAAAAATATTGTAGTCTTCTAATCTTTAACCTTATTCGAGATTCTCAGATTATGGTTATTAAGTCAAATCATGTCAACGTTTTTTGATTTGAGCGATCTCCACAATTATCACTAGATTGCCAGGCTTGCTAAACATGCGATCACTTTCTGTGGATGTTGAAGGAATTTAGAGAGACTTTTGTGCACATTTGAGACCTATTAATAATAATGTTTGTTAATTTTTTATTAAAGCGCATATAACTTAAGTATATTACCTTCCAGAAAATCAGCCGGCACATGCACGAATCTAAGTTTTCGATATTAAAATATTGTCGGAGTACCAAAATTGAGTCAACTTTACTACTTGGGATCTTTTGAGATTTGAATAAAAATATCGATGATCGGAAAAAAATTTAATGCTTCAATCATATGGATCCTGATGTTACTTCCAGCACTACTCGTGAGATCTGAATCATCAACACCACGTGGTCTGAACATTGGATACCACTAGTACGGGACCTACTAAAATAGCAAAAATAAACGACTGCTCCACTGGGCATAGATACCAGGGATAATCAATCAAAAACCCTCATCTCCAACTACAACCCGAAAGAGGTTCAATGTCATGAGAACTCACGGGAAGAACACCGTGAGAATCCTGACAGGCCTTCTCGGACGGGACTATTGTAGGCTACCGTAGCACTGGAGGAAGAAACTTCTTCGCATGTATTATGTAGAATGTATGGCACTCGCCGCTAAAAGAGACAAGCTCCTGGGCATGTAGGTTCTCCCACCGGAGATCGTTGTTACAATAAGTCCAAACAAAATACTGAAGTACATGCAGGCCATAGGACTTTTGGGAGTAGGTATCAACTCTTATCTACGAATATGCGTATTTGTTTGAAAAATTTCTGTTGTATGTTATAACTCTTGGGATCTCCAAGATCTCTTAAATCCACGCCTTTATAAGGACAACCAGGTATCTAAATAATTATAGATATGATCTGTAGACGGACTATATGCTTGTGGTATCCGCGGACATTCGGACGAAAATGAATTAATCGCATCTTGAGTAAATGAAAGGCATTATGGTCTGCCTTGCGCTGTGAGGTAAACTTTAAAAAAATTAAATATAGATGTTTCTGCATACTGTAGAAAAGATTAGATTCAAAGTACCTAAGCACTCGTTCCATTAATTAAGCCCATGCTGCTTTCATGCAGTCTAACAAGACTTTTCGAATCCAAATTTTTTATTGTGGGTTTTAAGCCAAATTCTTTTTTGAAAAGGCAAGTTAAAAGTCTAAAGCATAAGATGGGCTGGTTTGTAAATCCAACAACAGTTTGGGCCATTGCTTCATTTCGACTAGTTTCTAAAAATAATTTAACATCGATTCGATTCACCTAAGCAGGGACTTAAACTTTTCTATAAGGTGGTTCATCTGGTAGTTTAGTTGTAAAACACTCATAAATCGAAACATACCCGTCCAAAGTGAATGCGCTTCGATATTCATACAATGCGACAAAAAAGTTTCCGGAAAATTGTCATTCCATTTAAAACTTTTTTTTTTAATATTTCAATTTTTTAAGTTTCTCTATGTAGGTTGGACTGTACTTAATGACTATAAAATGAGCGAGATCTGTCAACCAGTTTGTTTACGGCAGCTGTTAGTACCAGTCCACCTTATTAGTGCTCGTCGAAGTTTATGCAAAAATACGATTATGAACGCATTTAAGGCAAAATACTCGATAAATACCATCAGGTACCGTACAGTTTAGATCTGGCTCAGTGTGGCTATTTCCTCTTTCCAAAATTAAAATTTCCTTTCAGGGGAACCCGTTTTGACTCCATACCATAAAACAGAATGCGAGAAATTCCTTTTTCACAATGTACAGTACCCTGCAAAAGTTTGGGGTCAGTTGAAAAATTTCATGTTTTTTGTATTTGTCGCCTTATTTGTCGGTCTTGGACCGTTTTATTTTAAATGATACATTGAAAAAACATTATATATAAATGAACTACAAATAATATTCGCCAAAAATTGCGATTTTTCTTCGAAAAAAAAAGAAGAATGAAAAACATCAAATCAGGTGGTTTTCATCAATATGGTTTCCTTTAGATTTGATGATGGCTGCACAGACTCTCGGCATTCGTTCGACTAATTTTTGAAGCGTTTGAACTTGTATTTGTTCCCAAGCCCTCTTCAGACACTCCCACAGGTGATTCGCGCTAGTTGGACGTAGTTTTCGCACCTCTATCCAGTTCATCCCACAACAGCTCAATGGGATTCGCGTCCGGCGACTGGGGTGGCCATTCCATGATTTTGAGTGCCCCAGCTGTTTCTTTGGATTTTAAGTAGTTACTACACAATTTTGACGTGTGTTTAGGATCGTTGTCTTGCTGATATACAAATCCTTCTCCTATCAATCTGGTACCCGACGGAATAGCGTTGTACTGAAGTATTTTGTGATACTGTTCTTTTCGCATAATACCGTCGATTTTCACCAAATCGCCAACTCTGTCGTAGCAAAAACAACCCCACACCATCACTGAACCACCTCCGAACTTCACTGTGGGCTTCACACATTCAGGTTTGTGCCGTTCACCATGCTGTCTGCGGCAGTACGCTCGCCGTTTACTCCCGAAAATTTCAAATTTGGACTCATCCGTCCAGAGCACTTTTTTCCATTCGTCAATCGACCATTTAACGTGTATTTTGGCCCAATTAAGTCTTTTGCGAATATTTTGTAGCCGCAGTAATGGTTTTTTGGCAGCAACTCGACCATACAATCCGATTTTATGCAATCGACGTGTCACTGTTGTGTCGGAGATTGGGTTCGGCAACGATTCATTGATATCAGCTCTGATATCTGGCACTGTTTTAAATCGAGAACGCTTGCTTATCATTTGTATCAGCCGATCATCACTTTCTGTGGTCTTTTTGGGTCGACCCGTTCGATTTTTGTCTGCATAAGATCCAGTTTCAGCGTGTCTTTTCAAGGTTGTGAAGACTCCATTCTGTGAAACGCCCACTATTTTTGCTATTTGTCGCTGGGAATGGCCAGTTTTATGTAAAATAACGATTTGAGCACGCTTTTCTTTCGATATTTGTTGTGTACCAACTACTTAAAATCCAAAGAAACAGCTGGGGCACCAAAATCATGGAATGGCCACCCCAGTCGCCGGACGCGAATCCCATTGAGCTGTTGTGGGATGAACTGGATAGAGAGGTGCGAAAACTACGTCCAACTATTGCGAATCACCTGTGGGAGTGTCTGAAGAGGGCTTGGGAACATACAAGTTCAAACGCTTCAAAAATTAGTCGAACGAATGCCGAGAGTCTGTGCAGCCATCGTCAAATCTAAAGGAATTCATATTGATGAAAACCACCTGATTTGATGTTTTTCATTCTTCTTTTTTTTTCGAAGAAAAATTACAATTTTTGGCGTATATTATTTATAGTTAATTTATATATAATGTTTTTTCAATGTATCATTTAAAATTAAACGGTCCAAGACCGACAAATAAGGCGACAAATACAAAAAACATGAAATTTTTCAACTGACCCCAAACTTTTGCAGGGTACTGTATAGTTCTTCACATTTGCGCAATTTGGTTGGAGCATATACGAATAAAATACAATTAACAACCAAACCAGCAGATGGCCCACCTTATATTTTAGAAAACATTGCTGAATTGCTACTGCAGGTTGAGATAAGCTATTTGATATATAGAACTTATGTTCTACCACATTTACTTATATTTTTATATAGGTAGGGTAGTGTAGGGTGGCTACCTGGCCTATCCTGACGACATCGTTGTAATACTCGACATCGAACCAAAGATTATTCTCAAAGTTAAAGTTACATTTGGACACTATTCATAACGTGTACCTGAAAAAATCCAGGAGCCTGAGGATCTCCCTCTTCCCCAAGCGCCTCTCGTCGGGCCAGTATACAGTACCCTGCAAAAGTTTGGGGTCAGTTGAAAAATTTCATGTTTTTTGTATTTGTCGCCTTATTTGTCGGTCTTGGACCGTTTTATTTTAAATGATGCATTGAAAAAACATTATATATAAATGAACTACAAATAATATTCGCCAAAAATTGCGATTTTTCTTCGAAAAAAAAAAGAAGAATGAAAAACATCAAATCAGGTGGTTTTCATCAATATGGTTTCCTTTAGATTTGATGATGGCTGCACAGACTCTCGGCATTCGTTCGACTAATTTTTGAAGCGTTTGAACTTGTATTTGTTCCATAGCCCTCTTCAGACACTCCAACAGGTGATTCGCGCTAGTTGGACGTAGTTTTCGCACCTCTCTATCCAGTTCATCCCACAACAGCTCAATGGGATTCGCGTCCGGCGACTGGGATGGCCATTCCATGATTTTGAGTGCCCCAGCTGCTTCTTTCGATTTTAAGTAGTTAGTACACAATTTTGACGTGTGTTTAGGATCGTTGTCTTGCTGATATACAAATCCTTCTCCTATCGATCTGGTACCCGACGGAATAGCGTTGTACTGAAGTATTTTGTGATACTGTTCTTTTCGCATAATACCGTCGATTTTCACCAAATCGCCAACTCTGTCGTAGCAAAAACAACCCCACACCATCACTGAACCACCTCCGAACTTCACTGTGGGCTTCACACATTCAGGTTTGTGCCGTTCACCATACTGTCTGCGACAGTACGCTCGCCGTTTACTCCCGAAAATTTCAAATTTGGACTCATCCGTCCAGAGCACTTTTTTCCATTCGTCAATCGACCATTTAACGTGTATTTTGGCCCAATTAAGTCTTTTGCGAATATTTTGTAGCCGCAGTAATGGTTTTTTGGCAGCAACTCGACCATACAATCCGATTTTATGCAATCGACGTGTCACTGTTGTGTCGGAGATTGGGTTCGGCAACGATTCATTGATATCAGCTCTGATATCTGGCACTGTTTTAAATCGAGAACGCTTGCTTATCATTTGTATCAGCCGATCATCACTTTCTGTGGTCTTTTTGGGTCGACCCGTTCGATTTTTGTCTGCATAACATCCAGTTTCAGCGTGTCTTTTCAAGGTTGTGAAGACTCCATTCTGTGAAACGCCCACTATTTTTGCTATTTGTCGCTGGGAATGGCCAGTTTTATGTAAAATAACGATTTGAGCACGCTTTTCTTTAGATATTTGTTGTGTACTAACTACTTAAAATCCAAAGAAACAGCTGGGGCACTCAAAATCATGGAATGGCCACCCCAGCCGCCGGACGCGAATCCCATTGAGCTGTTGTGGGATGAACTGGATAGAGAGGTGCGAAAACTACGTCCAACTAGCGCGAATCACCTGTGGGAGTGTCTGAAGAGGGCTTGGGAACAAATACAAGTTCAAACGCTTCAAAAATTAGTCGAACGAAAGCCGAGAGTCTGTGCAGCCATCATCAAATCTAAAGGAAACCATATTGATGAAAACCACCTGATTTGATGTTTTTCATTCTTTTTTTTTTTCGAAGAAAAATCGCAATTTTTGGCGAATATTATTTGTAGTTCATTTATATATAATGTTTTTTCAATGCATCATTTAAAATAAAACGGTCCAAGACCGACAAATAAGGCGACAAATACAAAAAACATGAAATTTTTCAACTGACCCCAAACTTTTGCAGGGTACTGTATACCTACACATAATTAAATAAAAATATAAATAACTTAATATATTTTAGTTTAATGCGAAAGGTTAATATGTATAAATATTACTTTTCGAGGAGTCCTGTTCTTTAAACTTCATGCAATTTAGAGTAGCAACAACATTTTGGTCGTCGGTTCCATGGTTTTGTTCTTCAACGTATTCTAATTTACGAAACTTGCCTGATATTACTTTAAAAACTCGGCTATTTCTTGATCCTGCATTAGTTTTTTTATGAGTTTAAAGTGCTTATTATTATTAATGCATTGAAATTCCACGTGCTGATGGTACTCTCTATTAATTTGATCATTTGAAGACGCGAAATTTTGATAAATAAAATTTTATAATCGACAAGCAATGTTTTATTTGTTTTTTTTAATGAAATTTCAATCTATTGCGAGTCTCTGCAAATAAAACTTTAACATAAAATCAGATTCCTATAAAATACTTGTTTACCAGTACTTGCCTATTCCTTGGTAGATCGAGGCTTGGAGAAGTTCTACAAAAAATCAAGCGCCTGTAAAGCCATAAGTAATTCGATATCTGTAAGTTCCTTCCAACGGTATGCTTTAACTTTGTTTATTTTACGATTTCTATCTTCCATGGCTTCCATTTTAGTTTTATTCAAAAAAAAGGACCACATAATTTATGTGAAAAGAGCTCTGACCGAAAAAAAATATTGTATTTAATAAAAAATTTTAAAATCAATGCCTACTTAAGCAAGTTTAAATTCTTGCTTTAGAAATTTTAAAGGGTTAAAAAAATAAACCAGTTTTCTAGTTAGGAGGTTAGACCATACATAAGTTTTGGTCGTTAAATCCGAATCTAGATAACCTTAAAAAAATACAACAAAATCCCGTTTTGTTCTTCCAACTCAATGAAAATCAAAAGAGGGATTAAAATACAACGTAATTGGATTCAAGAATCTAAGCTAAAAAAAAAAGGATTTCTTTTTATAAACATTTATTTTATAATTCTTTTTTTTTGGAAACTCATTTAAGCTGCAAAAATGTTCGCTCCATAATACGATGCATTTTAAATAGTTCTGCACTTTGACACCTGTTCTTTGATTTAAAACTAATTAACTAAAATCAATAGGATTAAGCATAAATAATTAAATGTCACAGACAATAATACATTGCAGTTAAATTATGTTGCTTTTTAGTGCAGCTCTATTTTTTGTGACGTCACAAAATCTGCGCATTTATTGCTAATTTAATTGACCTAATTGTAAATGGGCAAAAAATACATAAAACTGTCAATATGCAAAACAAAATATATTAGAAGTTTTATAAATATTTTATAGAGGAATCCTGAATTGCTGTGGAACTGTAGAGCGTGGTTTCAGATTAAGCTTTCCGAAACTAAAAATTAATTTTTTTTCTGCTTCGTTAACTATTGGAATTTTGTAAAAAATGGGAAAATGTATGTGGAATATTGTATTACTTTTGTTTTAAGACCTATATAAGCTAGAATTATTTTTATTTAATTAATTATTTTTTCAAGTACTAATTCTTTTGCTCCCTTGACGTTTCATTTGACACCAGCAAAATGAACTTTCTTTGCAGCCAGTTAAATTCAGCTCAATTTTCTGGCGGATTGAGTAATAAACAAAAATAAAATAGATTTTAAAATATAATCAAGTTAAACGAGAATAGTTGTCTTTTGGTTTACCAAACAACAGCTAAGAAATCTTACCAAATTGCACAATCAGTGCCAACCGCATGGCGTCCTGTGCCCCGCCAAAGTGTCCTGAACCGTATTCACAGGATTCACTTTATAGCACCTACAGTTTGAAACTTTTCATTCAATTCACTTAACTTTTTTTTTGCATTTTCTTGCCGCAACATTTTGCACTTACCTTCAGCCCCCCTTCACGAGCTACCCGTACCTTTGGGGTTGCAAACTTGCCTCAACTTTTGCTGCAAAGTTCAACATGGCAACATTGCGGGTAGCGACTTCTTTCCACAGTTGCACAGTGGTCGCAATCGACAAATTTTATTTAGAATTTAAAACTTCTTTGTTGCTTTTACTTTTTTAAGTCATTTTGATGCCCTATCTTTTATTCTATTAGTTCTTTGACAACCAACAATCCCTTCTTATAGTGGGAAGCATTGATAACCTTCTTCTTCTTATGCCCTGTTATTCCTAGTGGAGCATAGGGTCATCCAGCGTACTCGTTATATTGTTATTTTTAAAACATGGGGCTGTGCACCTCCAAATTCGTCGTGCATGCTGCAAAAGCAGTTGGATTCGCCGCAGGGACACGGGTACTACTTAGAGAATGAATATTCCTCGGATTTATCCTCATGTTTATAAAGAAATATGTGAGGGAGCACGGTTCTGACAGTAAGTTATAAGCTCAGAGTCAGTCCTGACAACTTTGCTCGTAGTGACGAATCACTTTTAAATAGGCCGCCCCTAACCTGGAGAGCAGATGCCTTTTGCAACCGCCCATTCTGAGTACAGACGCTACGTTGTGGATCGCCACACGATCGCGATGATTCGTCTTCTCCCAATATACGGATACTTGTCTGAGAGTCGGAAGTTTGTGAGCTGCTCGAACCGTTTAGCAAAAGAATCATTTCTGGCCACTCCCAGGCGGATGGCGATCAGAAATTTTCCGCATTAGTATACACTTCTGCGAACGGCTTCATCCTCCTTGATACTCTTACTGGAGACTATTTTTTCCAAAACAAATTATATTAATAGTTTTAAGATTAGGCCAAGATATTCTTACAATATTTCTAAATATGACGTCCAACTCACTTAGGCCAAGGATAGGCCCGTTGCAGCCATACGGCTGCCTGAATAAACCTTAAAAGACATTTTAGACTCTGTTCAGAGAGCTGAGATAAATCGTCAAGAAAGTGTGACTTCAGGAATCTAAATCTTTTACTGCCCAGCCCAGGGCAATGACAGAAAAAGTGTTCCACAGTCTCCAGCTCCTCCTCATCGCCACAGCTTCTACGGAATATAAATCCCTTCCGTATTTTGGCGAGTTACGTTCTCTGGTTTGTATTTGTTGGTTTTATTTGTTGAAATCGTAATTTTTGGACCTACGAGTAGTCGGGAAGTGGTGAGTCATCCGCGGCATAGCCCGGGTACCATTTATTAAAGCTGGTGGTCGGCAGGTACCAGACCTCGTAAGTTGATGACTGATAGCCCCTCATCCATGCATCCATCGGCCTTTGCTGTACCACCTTAGATTTGGGATAATTTTATAGAGTTTTCTTCTCTCGTCCGAACTACAATTAGTCAGCACCCATGGCAGAGAAATGACCTTACTGGCTAAATATAGATAGTGACTAATCTTAAATTTATTTTGCTTGAGGTTGGATCAAGTTGTGCTTGATATGGAATCGTCGTAAATATCTATGACAGTATTTCACCATATGGAAGAAGCGTCAGTTGAAAGATTTTAATTAATATCACTTAAATATAGCTTTTTGACCACTGTGCGTTTGCATTCGTTGGCAACGTTACCATTGCGTTGTTTGCAGCTAATGGTGTTTATTGCATTTACTCTCCTGCTGGCACTTAAATCGGCATCAGCAGCACGGCAGGACCTACAAAACGGACGAAGGACGTTGGGACGTTCGGACGGAATGCAATAGCATTCAAGTGTGACACTGTTGCGCACAATGGCGGCGCCTTAGTAACACCTGCTAAGACTGACTGACTGAAAGAACGACCGACTGAATGAATGACTGACTGGCTGTGTGCTCTCGCCCTGGCACGCAAATATCCTGCAGGCGATAAAGCAGAGCACAACAAAAAGTATAGCAAAGGAGACGACGACGACGACGGAGTCGACGTCACCAAGTCCAAGTCAGCTGCCAATGTCGGCCATGTGGAAGAAAGTGCTAAATAAATGTACAAAGTAGAGGAAAGCCAAAAGAAGTTTCAGAGGCAAGCAGCCAAAGTGTTTGGCCAAAGCCGCAACTGCGGGCGCCAACAAAAAGCGCAGCAGAAGCAGCAGCACCAGCCAGAAGGATCTAGGAGCCACTAGGAGGAGACTAGGCGCCGGGTATCAGCAATGCGGTTTCAGTTTGGGTTGTTGGAAACTTTGATTAAATCACAGTACAAACTGCTGCAAGAAAGTAAAACGTTGAGCCGGCAAACGGTGCCAGGGTATGGCTTAGTTGTTGCCACGGATTGAAGTGGTTTGCAGGTGAGCCACAGATTTAGTCCAGGCACTGTTTGCAGTTAAGTTGCAGTATCTTTGGTGGCAGGGTGTGAGGCGGAGCGGGGGGCCAGTAAATAAATTCATTAAAGTATTAAACGATTAAATTCCCTCTGTGGCACGCTATTTCATTGCTTGGTGAGCCAATGTCCAAGAAGATGTCCTTTGAGCAGCCAGCAGGAGATTCGCTTACACACAGCTGTAGTGGATTAATGTCCGGCATTATTTTGTTGTCTGCAACATTGTGTTGCAAGTGTCTTAAAATCTTTAATATTGCACCAAGGACTGTTTCCTACCTAAGGCACTTTTAAGACAATGTTATTAATGTGGCCTGCTAAATTGATTGATGGCAAAACAATTAAATTATAAACACACAGGACACAAGGTTAAAGGATATCGAATGGAGGAAAAGAGTGCGGAAATTATGGAAAATAAATTAATTAACTTTAATGGTCATTGAAACTAATAGCGCAGGTGTAGAAATATGAGCATTTTAAGCTAGAGTTCAGGGATAAGGACGAGGGTGACGAAATCTCAGACCAATCGGACCAAGTTGACTTTTCCAACTTCAAATGGCCCTAACTTCTAAACGAGAAGAGATAGAGCAAAAATAACCACATTTTCGAATCAGTGGCGCCGTCAGCTACAATAGGACCAAGTTTAAAGCCAATCGGACAAAGTTGACATTATTTTCTTTAAATAGCCATAACTTCTAAACGGGAAGAGATAGAGCAAAAATAACCACGGAATCGACTCAGTGGCGTCGTCAGCTACAATAGGACCAAATTTTAAGCCAATCGGACAAAATTGATGTTTTTAACTTCAAATGGCCATAACTTCTAAACGAGAAGAGATAGAGCAAAAATAAGCTCAAATTCGAATCAGTCGAGGTTGACTTGACGATGAGGAGGACGATGAGGATGAGATGATATGCTTTAACTTTTCCTCATTAAAAATAAATATAGTTCAATACATATATTAAAAACGTTCCACGTTTAACCTATTTTCAAAAATTACATTTTAAATGCCTTTTCAATGCCGTAGCAACATTAACAGCACCCGCGAGACAGACATCAAAAACTAAAAACTTCAACAATGGTTTGGAAAAGTTTTGGTCGTGGTCGTGCTGGGGCACAAAACTCCTATGGCAGGCGAAATGCGACAATTAATTTTAGTGAATTATGACCACAGAGTGCAAAATGGCGCTAATGTGATGGTATTCGCAATTCCAAAAACAAGAACAGCTGTCAGAACAAAGGCAGGAAGGGGGTTAACTTTTATGGTATGTGCAACTATGCGCAATGTCCGAAATGTGGTTGAAACTTTTGGGACAGGCTCGAGACCAGGATAATGCAACGTAATGCAACCGCAGGCCAAACGGCACACCAAATAAAAATGACAGTAGAAAATTCCCAGACGTGTCATTTGTTATATGACAGTTTCAAATGCCGCGCCGCTGCCATCTGCTCTCGATGACAGTCAAATACTCGTACTATGTAAATGGAGCGTATACGTAATATTTTTAGAACGACATTTTAAAGCTACTCTAGGACATTGTTGGAAAATCTAAGCATCGGCTGGGGTGAAGCCGAGCAGCATATGACTGACTAGCACTTGGTTGTCATGCCAGGCTCTATGTCGCTCCATTGATATTCCCGCGGGAGCGGAGAGAAGAGGCAAGCTGGCATTCTCGTAATTTATGGCCAAACATTTTGCTCCGGTTCAAACTATTGTGCGGTGCACGTGAAACGCAGACATAAAAAACTGGCGGAAAAATGCAACAAAATGGCAGCGAGGCAAACAAAACAAAAAGCGCATTGAATGGCAAACTTCACGGTGCACTATGGGCACGAGTTGGTAAATTTTGATTAAAAAAATATATAAAATATTTGTTTTTAATAGAGTCTGTGATTAATCTAGAAAGAATATTTGTAGCAGTTCTTACCGGCTGCTAATATTTCTACTAAAAATCCTTAGCCCTTGAATCCATGCCTAGTATGGATAACCAATATCATAATAAAATTTGAGATAATAATCTTTTATCCTGGCTAAAAATTCACCAAATGATGCACGGTGCCCATAGTGCAATGGGTGAAATCGCGAGAGAAATGGGCATGAGAAGCGGAAGTGCTGCCTTTAACCAGGAAAAAATAAAGTACAATGAACCCCACAAGAGTTACATTGAAATAGTTAGTGGCTCGGGCTTGGTGAAAAGCATTCCGACCAAAGAAATGTCTGCACAATACAACAAAAAACCAGGCGAAAAGCTTTATTGTTTTGCAACATTTGGCATCATTTATTTTGTGGGTCCAAACAATGCAATGGCCAAGACATATGAGTGTGGATAATGTTTTTCTACGAGGTTGCCTCGAATATTTTATTTATATGAAATTATTAAAAAATGGTAAAATATTAACCTTGGAATGTAAAAGAATTCAAATATTCCAAAATTTTTACGAACTCGGCAATGCCTTTGCCAATGATGAAGTAGTCGGAGATAGAGTTTGCAGGCATTAAATAATAATAATAATAGAGTAAAAAACCAAAAAAACACCCTTTGAGCAAATGAAAGACATTTTTAATTGACACACTATTTCCGACTCTATCACTGGCTTCCATCCCACTTTTAATCTTTTGTCAACTTGACATATTTCTTTGAGCATGCTTAACAATTCTGTAATCTGAATTCAAGTTGTCAATTTGCAAGGCATACCAATCAGACAGACTCAATCATGACTTGATAAAGATGGTGATGGGCTTATTCAGCCCCCTATTTTTTATAGCATCGTTTTTATTAGAAAAAAACAAAAAACTGCAAAAGGTTTGGATTTCTTGCAGTGAATGTTCTTTATATTACTTTTAAAGTTGGTGTGTTTGAATAAGTTCCTCAAAAAAATCTCTTGGGAACTATCTGTATAATAAAAGATAAGTTTTTGAAATTAAACCATTTGTTGTATTAAAACCGGTATAATCTTGCGATTAAATAGTTTTTTTTAAATGGGAACAAAAATGTTTTTTATCAATTTACTCGTTATCTAACTGGTTTTTCGAAGGCCTCTTCTTGTGAGAAGCTTGAAAATGGTACACGAACCACCTCGAACGAATAGTCTGAGATAGAAAGTGCAGTTGTATAGGCAGCTCAGATAGTGATTGAGATCACCCAGAGACCATGAGCAGCATTGTATTGCCTAATTAAAAGAAGGGGAGGAAAGGAATTGAAGAAAGGGAGGGACTGAGGAGGAAGATCAAAAACTGTACCTCCCTATTCGCGTAAGTCTCTTGTGTTGCAGAACCATTTTAGAGACTGACAAAAGCAGCCAGATCCACCATGGGCACAAAAGCTAGACTACCCAGATCCTCAAAGAAAGCTTTACCCTAAAACTGGGTTCGTCTTCTAAGAAGCGCTGGGCAGTGGCATAGCAGGTGTTGGATGCTTTTTGTCTCTGCCTCAGAGATCTGCAGCTGCGATAGACATCCTGATGGGGAACGTGCAACCTCTCAGTCATATTGCCTATAGTGCAGTGCCCGTTGCAATGCCTACCACAATCCTAGTCCTGTTTTTATGAAAGCGCAGGAGTTCCGATGTTCGCTTTGGATCATATCTCGGCCAGACTGATATAGAGATGCGACAACCGGACACCATGTCCCATTCTCTTTCCTCCAGAGCGCTAGCCGTCTCCCTACGACGTCCTGTAAAGGTCTTTCTATGTCCTTAACTTCTCAGCCATATTGCTATGGTGCAGTGCCCCGTTACAACGCCTACGGCCGTCCTAGTCCTATTTATATCGAAGTGTAGGAGTCCAGATGTTCCCTTTGGATCATAACTCGGCCAGACTGACATAGAGATGGGATAAACGGGCACCATATCCAATTCTTTTTGCGCCAGAACTCTAGCCGTCTCCCTGATTTGCGTTACGACGTCCTGTATAGGTCTTTCTATGTCCTAAAACGCAAGGTTAGCTGCCAACGCTGAGCCGTTCCTGGCGCACTTGTCCGCCTCATCGTTACCAGGGACAGTAGGTTATTGAGTGGTAAAGCATACGGCTGAGCGTAAGCGTCGTGTTACGGATTTGTTTACTCCTTAGCTTTAATAGCAGCCTGACTATCGACAAAAATTACAATGGTCCTTGGACTTCCGTCCAAGGTGGCAATAAGCCTAGCCGCTTGCCCGACTGCGTATATCTCTGCTTGAAAACGCTACACCAGTCAGGGAAGCCGAATAAAAGCTTTGTCAATAGCTCTTCAGAGAAGATGCCCACTCACTGTGCCCTCATCCATCTTCGAACCATCAGTACAGATCGTCAGCTCGATCCCTTTTAAAGGGGATCTTTGCATTCAATCTTCCCTCTCCTAGAAAACTGCGACAAATTTGTCGCTCCCTTTCTGAAACGTGGAGCAGTAATCAGTCGGGGAGGCGGAATGAAAGCTTTGTCGAAAACTCTTCATAGAAGATACCTGCTCCTGTGCCCTCATTCATCTTCGAATCATTAGTATACATCGTCAGCTCGTTTCCTTTTAAGGGGGTGCTCTGCATCCAGTCTTCACTCCGGGAAAACTGCTCCAAAGTTGTCGTTCCATTTCTGAAACGTGGAGCAATAATCACTATTCCCAGTCTGCACAAGTACGCCCAACTCGAGTAGGATACTGCTATGACCCCAAGTTGATGGCGTGAGAAGATTTAACACCCGGAATCTCGCTGCGTTTCTAGCCGCAGCAGATACTTGAATATGGTGCGTTAAATTCATTTGTACAGTAAATTAAAAAATTAATTATGAAATAATATTAAATTTTTTTAATTTTTCTACTTAGATGATCTGTCTAATTTCACAAAAAAGTGCTACAATAAGACAATGTTTTGAGTGTGCTTGTATCTAATCAATGCTGGTCTCACCCTAAAGCAACTGAGCTAGTATCCCAAAATGCACAAAGCAACCCTCGTTTAGAGAGTGTGAGCAGGTTCTCAATGAAAGCCGACGCCTAGGCACATCAACTACAATATTCAAAATATTTCTCACAAAAAAAGTTTTCTTTCGCTTTTTGCGAACAGCTCTTCATTCATTTATCTATTTCGCTCTTGCAGCATGTGTGGGCGCTAAAATATTTTTTTTTTTGTGTTTTTGTGTGTGTTCGTGGTGATACTCGTAATATTTTTCGGATACAACTATCACCCCAACCATGTGTATAGTAAGATACAATAGTGTTGGCGAACCCGTGTGGAGACGTATTATTCTCTTCTATTTTTTTGTACTATGCGCGCTTAGGAGGTAAGAGACGCATCTGGCGGTGGATTAATGGTATATGGCTTCCATGAATGTCATGCAGCATTCACACATCCCGTAAAGACCTCTTTTTTGTTTAATGCGTATCCTTGACTATGCCTAAGTAGCCTTGTTAATTAAGATATTTTTAATAATTGATGAAGAGGAAGCTAAATTCTGTTGGATTTCATTTATATTTAAAAATTCTGAATCAGTTCAAATGGGTTACCTTAACAGCTTCTTGTGGGACCACAAAGGACCTTTGGGGTTCTTAAGCTCTGTATCTAGATAAGCATAGGCATTTATCATTACCTCGGTTATCGATTAGATCTTGCTTCGATTTATATCAATATAATAAAAAAAAAATGGTTTCGAGTTTTACTTCTACACTATAAAGGACACACGAAAAATGTACCTACCTATTCCGAAGCGAAAAAAGACCAAGACCAAGTCCTCGATTCGATTAAAAAATTGAGCTTTAATCATATAATATACCTATTTTATTCTGTTTTGCTGAAACTTTGATCTATAATTAGTCCGAATCCCTTCGGTTCACCAATTATTACTTTTTTCAATAATATAAGCTGAAACTTTAGAATCTTCGTATCATATGCATTCAATCAAACTGGCAATCATTATTACCTTTTTGGGACTGTGAAATTCCATCCTTATATACCAATCAAACATCTAAAAAGTGCCACAAGCCAAACAAATCTCGAAACAAAATCAATTTCAATGAGCAAATATTTACTTCACAATAATACCCAAAAGGATCTAATTATGCGTGGACACATTGGGTCAACTTTGTTACCGACCAAAATACACATAAAGGAGCCCCCGAATTCAAATGCAAAGCTTTATGGCTCATTGTAACACATAAATGCTGCACATATGTATTGGTTTCTTTGTATGCATTCATGTAAATGAGCTGGGCACTCGCAAATACACATAACCACACATTGCCCGAGTCCAGAGTCCTTCCAAAAATCATACTAGTTCGATAATACCTTCTAGTCCCACGAACTAGTGCCGAACTAGTGCACTCACTCTAAAGAAAACTAGTTGGGTTTTGGTGTAGCTGTCAGAAGAATTAGAATTTAAATTGATGTGGAAAAAGACTGATTTGGTACAGTTTCGTATTAGTTTAATGTTCTTTATTATAAACTATCTTTTTGAAATACAAAGGGTTTATTAAGTTTGTGGTAGTTCATAATGTAGTACTAGAAAAGGAGATTTCGAAGGCCTCAAAGTTCACTCAAACTGGTTGCAGATTGAGCTAGCGAAGTCGATGGTAGACACCTGAACTCCTAGATCTCAGAAATGATGATAACTGCTGCCAACAAACTTTGTATTACACGAGAAACAAGAATTATATGTTATTTTAGATACCAAAATGGGATACAAAGATATGGTAACCAGATTAGACAATCAAATTTCTTTGAAGTACCCAAGCTATTTTCATAATTTTTTCAAATCAGGTTTATTTATTTGTTCTAATGATAGAAGATCGAAAAGTCTTCTGACATCATTTTATTAAACTTGAAATTCTTTGATTTTTGTATGAAACACTTTTAATGCAATGTTTTTGGTGTTGCTGTATCCCACATTTCGAGTCCTTCGATCCAGTCTCGTCAGCTTTTGACATAATCAGTTTTAGGAATATAGTTTTTTATTTTTTTAGTTGTTATATTTTTGGAATCAAATTTCTTAACGGAGATAAGAGTCAAATGGTTAAAGGCAGTCACGTAACGAAATAAGATTTGCTGTGTGGGTGGCTAAGCTGTACTAGAGACTGACCGTCACTGGTATGGCAAACTTTCAAACCGACGATGTCAATAACATCACCATCTAAATACTTCCTTTTACCTGCATATAGCGACTGAAAATATAAAGACAATGTAAAATATGGTCATTATGGGGGTGTCTTCTTTCGAAGAAACAAATACTTTTCTAGTCTTTGTGGGTAGGCGGAGAGTAGAAACGTTGGGTTCATGAAACTTGGTTCAAAAATCACAGAAGCCCTTTACAATTCAATTGTAAGTCAAGCTCGGACGATAGCGCCTCTAAGAAGCCCTCGAATTGATTCAGGACGCTTCCGGAGTTGCTATCATAATCAGCATAAAAATGTTTAAGAGGCATAACCCAGTTCGCTAAAGACGGTCTGGTCGCCAATGAACTTTAAAATTTATTATAGATGAGTTACGAATTTCGTTAGGTACTGTCGAAAAAATTAGTTGATGTCGACAAAACAAAAAAAAATACCAAGGGAGGATAGGTTCTCCTCTACATGGTCTTTCCATCGGGGTCATGGTTGTCCCCTTCGTCGGATTTCGCTTCGAATACCTTTTGCTCGAGCCAGCGCAGACGTTGTATTGTGATGCGCTGGACAACATCTATGTCATCGTAGACCTCGTACAGTTCGTGGTTCATCCGTTTGGGATAGTCGTCCTCAAAACGAACGGCACCAAGATTTTACGAAGAATTTTCTCTCAAACACCCCAAGAGCAGATGCATCTGTCCGTGACACAACCCATTCTTCTGCGCCGTATAAGAGCACGGCAAGATGAGCGTTTTGCAGAATGTTACTTTTGTTGGTGGATAGAGGTCTCTGCTGCACATCTGCTTACAGAGCCCATAGCAACACCTATTGGCAAGTGTGATTCTTTGTGTTGTCTCCAGACTGATGTCATTTTCGGTGCTAACGGTAGTGCCATGGCACGTGAATTCCTTGACAAATTCAAAAGTATAGCGGTCCGCTGCAACATGGGAGCCCAGATGCCATGCGTCCCTGTTCATAGATACCATGTACTTCGTCTTGCCCTCGTTTCCTCCTTGGTGGTGTATAGGCGATCCCTTATCGGGCTATCGAATGCAGCTTTATAATCGATGAAGGGATGATGGGTATCGATCCGTTTTTCGTGGGTCTTTTCCAGGATTTGGCGAAGTGAAGATCTGGTCTGTGGTGGACTTACCTGGTCTGAAGCCGCACTGATAAGGTCCGATCAGTGTGTTGGCATATGGCTTCAGTCTTTCACATAATACGCTCGACAGGATCCTGTATTAGATGGCAATAGGACTGATTCCCCGGTAGTTGGCGCATATCGTCAGGTCACCCTTCTTCAGTATAGGACAAAGGACACTGAGTTTCCAATAGTCGGGCATGCTTTACACTAGCCATATTTTGCATAGGAGCGCTGATGCACCTGCTGAGGCTACCTTTAGCTTGAAAAACATTTCATTTGCTTAACATCTAAACGTATTAAAAAATAATCGATTTCAATTTTGGTATATATGTGGATCGACCTGAATAAGAATTCACATCAACTTTAGTTCCAACCTTGGACTTGTGCCGACTTAAATGTACGCTAATGTATGCCTTTGCATCTAGGACATTTCAAACTCTCCAAATGGCAATTAATCAAACATAAAGCACACAACTCCGAGCAACCAACGACTTGCCCTTTTGAACCGGTTCACAACTAGTTACTTGCAAAATAGTAGAATCTGCTTGTTTAGCAATGTTTGCCGCAGAGTGTTTCTCTTTTGCTGCTGTTGGGTGGGGGGAAAAAACAAATGGTCCTACATATATGCAAATTTTAGTGCCAATTTTGCTGTTGCCAACTAACAAACATGGCCAAATGGGAGTATTTAGATACAAGTGTCTGTTAACGTGACCTGGCACTTGCAGTCAAAACTTAAAAATGTTCAAACAGCAAAGCGCCCGATTTAGTACAACATAGAGTCAAAAAAAAAGGGGGTGAAAAAATATCAACGAAAAACTGGCAACTGGCATTAAAATACTTAATCCTCCAAAGCAGTAGCTGACATGGAGTCCAGACCACATACAAACACGAATACAATGCACACACACACACACATACGGCTAAAGGACCCAACTACACCCACTGCAAACAACAATGGCTGCCTAGCTGAGTAGGGGTAGTCACCATGTGCGGATAGCAACCCGTGCCCGTGTTTAATTGAGTTTGAAATAGGTGTCAGGTTTTTTGGCCTCTACGGGTACGGAAGGTGTGCCTAAAAGTGGTTTAGTTATAAACGTTGTGTGTTTTTGCACGGACCTGCTTTAAAATGCTCTTGCTTGTTGGGTGGATTTTGTCGAAGGTTTTAGGATACAACTCTCGGAAACTTAATTAAGAACCCAACTTTACGTCATTTTTGATTGGTTAAGTCAGCTGTATATTATGCGCTTAAACTGGTTTTGATTTTGATTTTTATTTAAATTTTCGTAACAGCGGCATAAACATGGCCAAACCAAAAGTCATTCCTGAGCTTATGGCGTATTACAAACGATATTTTGTGGCATTGTTAACAATATGGCCTTTTTGTGGGCCGCCTGCCCGCACTGCCAATTGCATTTACGACTGAAACTCTCAAAAAAAATGTGGCCCCGGTTTGTTGCTGGCCTGCCAATCCTTTTGGCCAAATTCATTTATTTCAATTGTTGTTTGGAGTTTGTTGCTGCATTCAAAAATGCCAAAAATAAATAAAAGGAGTCTACTTTTCAGCGTAATAAGCAGTTTTTATGCAGCTCACATTGTGTGCCGCCATTTTTATTGTTTTCACCCGCTACGCAGCTGGTACAGTGGTCAAAATTGCAGTTTGCTCAAGTGAAAATTACAAAATCGACTGCTTGGGCTACAGCAAAAAAAAAAAGATTTCAGAGTGGTATTTTATGCCCTTACATAATAAGATCTTTGATATGCTAGACAAGCTATGAAATATTTTAAAGAAATTTATTTAAGTTTTATGCTTGTAAAAGGAATCTTCCCAAGATCATAAGTTAAATTGTTTGAAATCTACTTCAAAGATTTCTCCCATTAACAGCTCAAATGTCAAATTATTAATATGATTATTCATAAATTTCAAACAATTTTTAACTAGTGTTAATTTATATCAAAAAGAAAAGAAATTCTATGCTAACCAATAATCTATTCAAAACATGACTCGTTGGAGCTGTTGGATGTTCTTTTAAGAATTCCATTATTTTGCCTCCCTTTCCTCTTTTTTGGCCCTCTGAATCTTGCTTATTTGGTTTGTAATTGAAACCAATAATTTCATTACCATTTGATAATGTGGATCCATGGGAGATTGAGTTATGAACGTTGAACGAAAATTCGATTCCTTCCACCATTTCGTCTTCTGCTTTTTTGAGATCTTCGAAAAATCGTAGACATCTAAATTCACAACCTTGTTATAGTTAGGTTATAGGTTATAGTACACAGATTCTGCAGACAGATTGACAAATTAATCCAATGTTGGATAGTGAATTTCCAGATTGGAATAACTCTTCTACAGAATCTTCTACCGACGAATTCTTGTAAACAGGCATTGAATGCACATCGACAGGAGTTATTGAAGTAGTTGAAATCTTGGATTATGTGGAGTGATTTCCGTGATGCGAGATGATGAGGATGGCTGCATAGTTGTTTAAAATCCAGTTTGATGTTGATATTTTCTTACTTTGTTCCATAAACTTCATGCACCACTCGCTGTTTAAGAGTATTGCTACCAAATTCTTCAATGAACACTTGCTTAATTTTTTCTTTTGGGAGGCTATTATTTTCTGTGCATGTTATAGGAACTCCATCAATGAATGTAGCATTCGTTTAGCTCCGTATTGCTTCTCCCTCAAGGAGAGAGAGATCAAAGTCTCCAATGTTTTATTCACATGTAGGAGAAAATCGGTTGTCCATAAAACTTGCATTAGTGATAGAAGAGAAATATGAGTCGAATTGTCCGGGAGAGAAGTTGCTTCATTCATCACTGCTTCTACATCCATTTTCTTCTTCTTGTAATTCTCTGAAATTTCTTGCTTCCTTTTTCCTTTTTTCTTCTTCACAATCACTTCCTCTACTGCTTGAGTATTCAGAATGCTCAAAATCGATTAAAATATCCTCTTGTCGATTCGGAACTTGCTCTTCGTTTTCGGACTGTGCATGGGAAACCCTGTACCGTATGGTACCAAGGGTATATTAAGTTTGTGCAAGCCGAAAATGTATGTAATATAGAAAGGTCGGAGCACCCAAAGTTACCTAAAATATGATCAGGGTGAATAGAGAAGTCGATATACCCATGCTCCGTCTGTCCGTCCGTCCGTGTGGAACGCCTAGATCTCAGAGATGGTAAGAGCTAGAGTTACCAAACTTTCACATTAGATCCCATATTAATCCATAGGAGACAAGTTTATTTTATTTTTCGATATCGGGGATATATTATATAGCTCCCATGGGGGTGTTTGAGACGACCTCGACAAAAAAAACGTTTTAGATGAATAATTCGTTTGTTAATGAATATATCGTAAAATTTGGTACTCGAAGTTTTCCAATCACTGTACCAAATTTGATCAAAATCGGTTGACTATATCATACCATAGCACCGATCGGCCAAAATAATAAAAATAAATTCGCTATATTTCGTTTTTTAATAAAGATATCCTAACCAGATTTAGCGTTTGGAAATTTTAAGACCACTTAAGCAATGTGCCAAATTTGAATAATATCAGTTGACTATATCATATAGCTCCCATAGGTCCGATCTTCAAAAAATCGATTTTTTAACAAAATTTGTTGTGTTTCGTTTGTTTGTTAAGATATTGGGACCAAATTTGATATTCATGAGTATTTTATAGTTCCTAAGCATTGTACTATATTTAATCCAAATCGTTTGACTATATCATATAGCTCCATAGGACCAATCGGTCCAAAAACACTTTTTTATTCAAAATTCAATGTGTTTTGTTTGTTTGTAAGATATTTGAAATAAATTTGGCATTCAGATCTTTTTTAAGGTATTTAAGCACTGTCAAATTTTATTGAAATCAGTTGACTATATCATATAGCTCCCATAGGAACGATCGGTCAAAAAAAAAATTTTGCTTACAAATTCTTCTGTTTTTGGTTTTTTGTGAAGAAATCGGACTTTATTACAAGCTAGTGGTACAGGGTATCCTAAAGTCGTCCACGCCCGACTTTACATACGCCATTTTTTTTTAGTATACTTAATTCACTTTTTACAGTCGATTTAATATGCAATACTTTTTGCAAAATTTTTAAATTCTGTCCCACTGTGCCAGCACACAGCCATCATTGGGCGTATTTCAACAACAAAGTTTTGTCTACATTCGTTTCATTTTATAACCCAAAATAATAAAATAAAATAAACTATGCATTGTTTTTGGTTGACTTTATCTGGATTTCAAGTTTTATTTTGTATTTCAATGGCAACATTTTGTCTGTCTCTTGACTTATTTTTATGACTGCTCTATGGAGTCTATAGAGCTGGTGATTGGGAGTGCTTAAGCGTCTAAGTTATTCCGCCATGATGTACTTACCAAGCGTTTATTAGCCTATTTTCAAAGCCATTTGTATAAACGGCAAGCAACTTTAAACCAAGAGAACTGCCTTAATTTATAAGCCCCCCATCCGAAAAAAGAAAACTGTGCAGCTGTAAAAACAACTACCTGATAAATATTATGACACAAGGAAACAAAAAAAAATGCTCAACCCTTTTGCACATAATTTCCAGCATTTTTTGTCTAATTTTATAAAAAGAAAAACGGAAGGCAAAAAAAAACCCCAAGTCCTTGCGTATACGTAATGGCAATGTGCCTCATTCGGCGCCTATTTGCATAAATTGTTGCAACATTATCAAAATCTGCGGCACTCACGCACTTAGGACTGTAACAATCAAGGAAACGTACAACACGCCCACGTGTCTGCCCCGCCCTCTGTGTCGCTCTCACGTCACAAGAAAGCTACTCGCCATTTTTATTAAATTTTATTATTATGTTTTGCATAATTTTGAAAATACGTTACTTGCTTTGGGCCTTTTTGTTTTGTTTTTGCTGAGTATGCTTGATATAAAAATGGCGGCTAGGGAAGCAGCAAAAACCCGAAATTGAAATCACAAAAAATTTCCAACTTAATTTTTTTTTCGGCGGCTTCCCTTGCAGAAGTGATTTTAAGATGTATCTTTTAGTTGTTTTTTTTTAACAACAATAACAACACGCGGTTTTTTCAAGTGCTGCTTGGCCGAGTTCTTTGCTACAAGTTTGGGCCAAGTAGCTACTTAAAGTATTTCAGGCCTTTCTTTGGCTTACAACTTTTGGTTAAAACAAGGATTGGCCTTAGGCCAAAGGGGTTTGCCAAACTTATTTGGCAAAGAACTTGCAACATGGTATCAAAAAATGGTTCCTGCTTAAAAATTTTTGGTGAGCTTGATTTTTTGATCTTAAGTGATATTAACGAGTTCGTTAATAGGCAAACCTTTAAAAGTTTATTATATTTTTAATGCTTTAGATTATTATGACAGCTTAGAACTAATAAAATTTGAGGTTACTGCAAGACCCAAAATTAAAAATGGCGGACGTAAAGTCGGGCGCGGACGACTTTAGGATACCCTGTACCACTAGCTTGTAATAAAGTCCGATTTCTTCACAAAAAACCAAAAACAGAAGAATTTTTAAGCAAAAATTTTTTTGACCGATCGTTCCTATGGGAGCTATATGATATAGTCAACCGATTTCAATAAAATTTGACACGGTGCTTAAATACCTTAAAAAGATATGAACGCCAAAGTTATTTCAAATATCTTTACAAACAAACAAAACACATCGAATTTTGTATAAAAAACGTGTTTTTGGACCGATTGGTCCTATGGGAGCTATATGATCTAGTCAAACGATTTGGATTAAATTTGGTACAGTGCTTAGAACTATAAAATACTCACGAATGTCAAATTTGGTCCCAATATCTTAACAAACAAACGAAACACAACAAATTTTGTTAAAAAATCGATGTTTTGGAAGATCGGACCTATGGGAGCTATATGATATAGTCCACCGATTTTGTTCAAATTTGGCACATTGCTTAAGTGGTCTAAAAAATTTCCAAACGCCAAATCTGGTTAGGATATCTTTATTAAAAAAACGAAATATAGCCAATTTTTCTTTAAAAAAGTTATTTTGGCCGATCGGTCCTATGGGAGCTATATGATATAGTCAACCGATTTTGATCAAATTTGGTACAGTGATTGGGAACTATAAAAAACTTTCGATTGCCAAATTTCGTTACGATATCTTCATAAACAAACGAATTATTCATCTAAAACGCTTTTTTTTTTCGAGGTCGTCTCAAACACCCCCATGGGAGCTATATAATTTATCCCCGATATCAAAAAAATAAAATAAACTTGCCTCCTATGGAATAATATGGGATCTAATGTGAAAGTTTGGTAACTCTAGCTCTTACCATCTCTGAGATCTAGGCGTTCACACGGACGGACGGACGGACGGACAGACGGACAGACGGACGGACGGACAGACGGACAGACGGACAGACGGACATGGGTATATCGACTTCTCTATTCACCCTGATCATATTTTAGGTAACTTTGGGGTGTCTCCGACGTCTCATATGTTACATACATTTTCGGCTTACACAAACTTAATATACCCTTGGACCATACGGTACAGGGTATAATTAGGAAATATTCCAAATGTGTGTGAGGCCTAATTTCGTTAGACGAAAAAGAAATTTGTGGTGTCGTGTTGAGTTCTAGAGAGCTTTAAAACGGACCGGTTTTTGAACATTTTTAAGATGTCTTTTCCAAATACTATTGTTTTTATCCTCAACTGTACAAACTTCTAAACATTTTAGAAATCTAAAAAGCAGCCAAAACGATGAAAATTAATATTACCAAAAATAAAAAATCTCTCCAAAAGGTCGAGCAGGTTGAGGTCTTCAAAAAATGCGCCCCACAAATTTCAAACCCAAAATCTTTCAGTAAGATTTTTTTTCTGAAAGTTTAAATTTTTTTTTAACCCTATGCCTTATCACTTCAATAAAAAAAAAGGTTTTAACTTTAAACAAAATTTCTGAATATTTTTAAAGAAATTTTGATTCTGAAATTTAAGATGTTAATAAGGCAGCTCTATTCAAACTTGACAATTCATCATCATCTAAAAAAATGTATGTGAAATTTTCTTAATTTTAATATATCAATTACAAATTCTTTAAAACACGTTTTTTCAACTAATCTCTCATTTTTCTAATTTTTCCCCAATTTTCCTAAAAAATTTGCATCTTCATTTTAAGTTTCTTAAATATGTCAATTAAAATATTTTCTTCCTCTTTGATAAATTAAAAAAATTTCCATATTTTTTCAATATAACATTTCCTCAAAAAAAGAAAGAAAAAAAACTTTTTTTTATTAAATTTAACTAATTTTTTTTTAAAAAGAAATACAATTTTTAAACCCAAAATCCTTCAATAAAATATATTTTCTGAAAATTTAACATTTTTTAACTGATTGCCTGTTGGCTTAATTAAATGAAGTTCTTTAACTTTTTACTAAACTACTGAATAGTTTTCAAAAAATTTGATTTAAAAAATTTAGATTTTAAAATTTTTACCAATTCATCATCTAAATGATGATGTTTCTTAATATAACAATTACAATTTCTTTAAAATACGTTCATTCAAACCATTTTTCATCATCTGTTTAACAACAAAATTTTCTTATTATTTAGCCAACACATTTTGCTAACAAATTTGAATCTTGTTTTTTTAAATAGGTTTCTTAAATATGTCAGTTCAAATTTTTTTACCCACTTTTGGTTATTAAAAAAAAATTTTTAGTTTTTTTAACAGCACATATACTCAAAAAAAAAAACAACAATCATTGTTTTTTATTTATTATATATTTTAATTTTAAAAAATTTTTTTCTAAAAAAAAATAAATATTAAATCCTATTTTTTCAAATAGGTTCCTTCAATATATCCATCACAATTTTTTTAATCAATTCTATTCTTCATCACGTATTAAAAAAAATCGAATTTTTAAGCCCAACTCGATTTCTTACAAGAATTTTACAAATCTTTTATTTTTTAATCATGTTCCTTAAATATGTGAATCCCTATATTTTTTAACACTCGTGGTTTTATTACACTTTCATATTGTATAAATATTAAGTTTATTAGTTTCTTTCAATTTTATGAAAAAAATCTGAAAAAATTTTCATTTCACACAAAATATTTATAAAATTATGCATTACTTCTAAAAGAAATTCCAAATTATTTTATCAATTTTTTTTTAATCTAAGCTGGAAATAAGGAACATAATAAAAATTAAATTATTTTTTTTAATTATCTGAAAAAAGCTTTTTAAAGAAGTCAAAAATTTACATTCCATGTTTGAAAAAAATTTAGCATTACTTTAGTAAAAAATATCAAAATTTTAAAATAGTTATTAAAAAAAAAAAATCGTTAAGAAAAGTATTTTTTTCATTTTTTTTTATTGCGACTAAGATTCTGAATTTTTTAAGCATTTTTAAATTTAAGTCGAAATTAGGTACTTAATTAATATGAAGTGAATTTTTTATTTGAATATCTGAAAAAAAAGAGATAAATATGTCAAAAATTTGCATTCCACACAAAAATTTCAATAAAATTAAGCATTACTTCAGTAATAAATATCAAAATAAAAAATAAGTAGATAGTTATTAAGAAAGTCAAAAATACATTAAAAACAGTATTTTCAAGTTTTTATTTATTTCGACTAATGTACTGAATATTTTTAAAGAATTTTTATATCTAAGCTGGAAATAAGACTACTCAAAAATTTTGTTTTTCATTTATTAAAAATAAGAATATTTTCATATTTTTTTAATGTAAATAATGTATAGTATATAGTATACAATTTTTTTTTTTAAGAATTTTATTAATAAATTTTATTTTTTGTAGGGTTTTTATTTAAGCATGTGAAGAATCGTTGTTTTCAAATCAATTTTTTCGGTCTTTTTTATGCTACAATTGTGATAAAAAGGTTAGTTAATTAATTTAAAAATTATTCAGCGATAAACTTTAGTATTCCTAACTCTTATGATTATCTGATATATATGTTGAAGAATAAGTTGTATCTGAGTCTTTATGGTGATTATCCACACTTTCCTCTACATTTCTATATATTTGAAAGAACTTTATATGTACAAAAGTCGGTTTTAAACCGAACACACCAAGCTCAACTTGTTGCTTCCATTTCCATACAAGGAATACCTCCGCGAACATGAATAAGTCCATAAATTGACTATGTGCTAGATGGTTAGTTATGTCTCTGAAGGTATGTCCTCATAAAATGCTCTCAACATTTTAAAATGCCATGGCATGCAGTACTCCAAGAGTCACGCCCTCAACTTAGATCCCCGCTGATTCAGACCTCGTAATGCCGTGCTCCTATGCCAAAGCTGCTGCTACTTATTAATTTCGCCAATAACGCAGTGATGATGATGATGGTGGTGCTGATGTTGGACAGAGGGGGCAACGGAAACGGAACAAGAGACGACGATGGATGACGACATATTTGTGCATGGTTCGTTTATTGAAAAATTCTTTAGCCATCAAAGTGGGTGAGAGAGGGGGGGGAGAGGAGGCAGCAAATGACAGCAAGAACAACAAATGCGACAAAAAGAAACAAAACTATGAAGAATAAATGCAGTGAAAAAGTTGGTGATGTGAAAATCTTAAAGCGACTTTGTAGTTATCCTTGTGCACTATAAAATGAGGGGGCTCTGCGAAGTGCAATTTGTTAATAGACAAGCTTTGGAATATTAATTAAAATGAGAAAACTTTGATCTATAAGCATATAGTGTCTCTAATAAGTCGTGCAGCGTAGGTTACATCCAAGTAAAATAATTCCAATATTTCAAATATAACAACCAAAAAATCAAAAAATGGTTTGGATTCAGTGGCAGCATATCTGTCGGGTCCTCTGACATCGGAGCAATTGGTCTGGATTTGAGACATCCTTCGATTTTACAGCGCAGCGTGGAGAGCTCCTCGAAGGTGTATTTAGCGATGGAAGTACATTTGTAGAAGAAGCTCTTGACGCCTGCTTCCCATAGTTCACCCATGTGTCGAGCACCAGGCGATATGAAATTCCTGGACAAATTATTCCAGCTATATGTGAAGACGATAACCTTCTTGGTGGCTTCCAAAAAATCATGCGAGAGAATCGCTGGGGCTCCCACGAAGGTCTTCTGACAACGGAGCAATTGATCTGGATTTGAGACATCCTTCGATTTTACAGAGCAGATTGGAGAGCTCATTGAAGGTGTATTTAGCGATGGAAGTACATTTGTAGAAGAGCGTTTTGAAGCTCTTGACGCCTGCTTCCCATAGTTCACCCATGTGTCGAGCACCAGGCGATATGAAATTCGAGGATTAATTATTCTAGCTATATGTGGAGACGATCCTTGGTGGCTTCCAAAAAATCATGCGAGAGAATCGCTGGGGCTCCCACGAAGGTCCTCTGACAACGGAGCAATTGATCTGGTTTGAGACATCCTTCGATTTTACAGAGAAGAGTGGAGAGCTCCTCGAAGGTGTATTTAGCGATGGAAGTAGATTTGTAGAAGAGCGTTTTGAAGCTCATGACGCCTGCTTCCCATAGTTCACGCATGTGTCGAGCACCAGGCGATATGAAATTCGAGGATAAATTATTCTAGCTATATGTGGAGACGATACTTGGTGGCTTCCAAAAAATCATGCGAGAGAATCGCTGGGGCTCCCACGAAGGTCTTCTGACAACGGAGCAATTGGTCTGGATTTGAGGCATCCTTCGATTTTACAGCGCAGCGTGGAGAGCTCCTCGAAAGTGTGTTTAGAGTTGGAAGTATATTTGTAGAAGAGCGTTTTGAAGCTCTTGACGCCTGCTTCCCATAGTTCACCCATGTGTCGAGCACCAGGCGATATGAAATTCGAGGATAAATTATTCTAGCTATATGTGGAGACGATAACCTCCTTGGTGGCTTCCAAAAAATCATGGGAGAGAATCGATGGGGCACCCACGAAGGTCTTCTGACAACGGAGCAATTGATCTGGATTTGAGACATCCTTCGATTTTACAGAGCAGAGTGGAGAGCTCCTCGAAGGTGTATTTAGCGATGGAAGTACATTTGTAGAAGAGCGTTTTGAAGCTCATGACGCCTGCTTCCCAGAGTTCACGCATGTGTCGAGCACCAGGCGGTATGAAATTCCTGGACAAATTATTTTAGCTATGTGTGGAGACGATAACCTTCTTGGTGGCTTCCAAAAAATCATGCGAGAGAATCGCTGGGGCTCCCACGAAGGTCTTCTGACAACGGAGCAATTGATCTGGATTTGAGACAACCTTCGATTTTACAGAGCAGAGTGGAGAGCTCCTCGATGGTGTATTTAGCGATGGAAGTACATATGTAAAAGAGCGTTTTGAAGCTCTTGACGCCTGATTCCCATAGTTCCCGCATGTGTCGAACACCAGGCGGTATGAAATTCCTGGACAAATTATTCTAGCTATATGTGGAGACGATAACCTTCTTGGTGGCTTCCAAAAAATCATGCGGCTCCCACGAAGGTCTTCTGACAACGGAGCAATTGATCTGGATTTGAGACATCCTTCGATTTTACAGAGCAGAGTGGAGAGCTCCTCGAAGGTGTATTTAGCGATGGAAGTACATTTGTAGAAGAGCATTTTGAAGCTCTTGACGCCTGCTTCCCATAGTTCACGCATATGTCGAGCACCAGGCGGTATGCAAAACCAGGACAAATTATTCAAGCTAAACGATAGCCGCCTTGGTGGCTTCTAGAAAATCATGCGAGAGAATCGCTGAGGCTCCCACAAAGGTCTTCCCGTTGTCGGATTAGACTTGATTTGAAAAACCTCGTCTTGCCACGAAATTTGCCAAAGCCGCCGAAAACTTTTCGGTTGTGAGATCCGACGTAGCCTCCTGATTAATCGCCTTCGTCGTGAAGCATACGAAGACTCATACGTACTCTTTGGGGGTGACTTACAATTTACGTTCCTTAAACGAGACAATTGGAAGGATCAGAGGAGAAAATATGAAGCATCAGAAGAAATTAGTTAAAGTATAATAAAAAACTAAAGGGCTTCGCGCCTTGCTTGCTTCGCACGCCAACCTACGCACGGCCTTACATATTCATTTTTAGAAATCCGGACACTAATATAGCTGCGCCTTCCCGCCTTTCCATCATATTGATCGTTATGATAGTGATATCGTTGTGTTTACAGCATTTGGTCAATATCTAGAGAAAACCACAATTGGGCCTTTTCCAATGCAATTCATTTATCTCTATGTTAGCTTTCATTGGATTATTGGATAGATATAGCGTACTTTGTGAGGTACTTTTCTTATACAGGTAACCCTCCCACAACGCGGGTGTCTATAACGCGTTTCGCTACAACGCGGTACCCTAAATGCGGAAATTTTCTTACAACGGTACTCCTACAAATTTTGGACCGACTTCAAAATCAAGAGAGGATAATTGATATTGCTAGATATTTAATTTAAATGATTCAACAATAGGAACTATTAAAAAAACGAAGAAAAAATTAGAAGTTCGGTAGCATCTGGATCCTCTGCAGTCGCGAAAATAACTGCTCATCCTAGATCAAAGATAATGGAGAAAATGGAACAATCGTTTGTGGTGTGAATAGAAGATATGACGAAATAACGATTGCCTTTAGATGGGAATGTAATTAAGCATAAAGGACTAAAAATATTTAATTTTTTAAAGGAAATAGGACAATTGTCAATCGATGAAGACAACTATCAATTTGTAGCTGGTAAATCTAGTCTTTTCGATGTTGAAAAAAAAAACTTTTCACTAAAAAGTATCGAGAAAGTTTTAAATATGGCAAAGCAGTTGGAAGAATACATTTTGGATCGATCCTTTAAGGGAGAGAGCAGAAATATTTAAACGAAATCTTCAAAACTAACTAGGTCCTAACTCCCAATCAAGAAATTTACAAAGATTTACGAAATAAGAGCAAACAAACTTCATTAGAAGATTTTTTCAAACTAATAATCGATAAAAAAAATGGCCGAATCTAAAAGTGATCAAGCTCAGATTTTGCACTAGTACGAACAAAATGTTCGAGACAAATCATACTAAGTGATGAGGAGGAGTAGGAAGTTATGGTTCTATTTTTGCGATAATTTATTAATTGAAGTTATTTCAACTTGAATATGTTACGTAGAATTGAAATATTATTTTGTTTTTGTTTAGATAAAAGAAGTCTTATCAATCGAATTTTATTATTATCCAATTTTTTATTAAACATTTTTTTTAAATTGCAACCAAACTCTTATTTTTGTATGGAGTTCTACACGATTTCTTACAACGCGGCATTTTATGGGAACCTATTCCCCGCTTTGTAGGAGGGTTACCTGTAAAAAGTTTGCCTTACCAAAATACATTTGCTTCTATAATCATTTCGATTATGCTGTACTTCTGCTATACAATTTTTTAGTAAATTATTTAAATAAAACTACGGCCTAAAATCGTTTATCGATCATTTTTTAAAGTGAGCATAATTTATGAAAAGATTTTGACTTTCTTGTAAAACAGGTCACCACCTATCAAAATAACTAAAACTTGTCGCTTACTTTTTTTTGAGAAAACAAGTGCAGGGTATTTCGAAGTCGAATACTCTCCGACTGTTTCAAGATTTTCTTTTTCTTGCCGTTGTTGTTGACGCCGCCTCGACTCTTACATGCAGCAACTTGGCGAATGTCATTTGCATTGTTGGGGCGCATCAAAACATGTCATTTTCGTGACGTCACAAGAGTGAAGGAACGGTTGAAAATGGTACTTTAAAATATGGAAAATATGCTACCAGCTGTAGATAAAAATAAAAAGAAAAACAAAATCAATGAAGAGCGAATGCTCCAAATTATGTATAAGTAAATATAAACGATTTTAATATTACAAACTTTGGTATTTGGCTTTAATTAAGGTTTAACTTTTTATGTTTATGGCTCCTTGTGGCAGGCGACACATTAGCAAAATGGTGCTAAATAATTTTTTTGCGGCTATAAATTTAACGATTGCACGAACAATGACTAGAGATGGGCGCGTGACAGATTTTTATACCCTGTACCGTATGGTACCAAGGGTATATAAGTTTGAGCAAGCCGAAAATGTATGTAACATATAGAAGGAGACGTCGCAGACACCCCAAAGTTACCTAAAATATGATCAGGGTGAATAGAGAAGTCGATATACCCATGTCCGTCCTTCCGTCCGTCCGTGTGAACGCCTAGATCTCAGAGATGGTAAGAGCTAGAGTTACCAAACTTATTCCATAATATTCCATAGGAGGCAAGTTTATTTTATTTTTTTGATATCGGGGATAAATTATATAGCTCCCATGGGGGTGTTTGAGACGACCTCGACAAAAAAAAGCGTTTTAGATGAATAATTCGTTTGTTTATGAAGATATCGTAACCAAATTTGGTACTCAAAAGTTTTTATAGTTCCCAAGCGCTGTACCGAATTTGATCGAAATCGGCGGTTGACTATATCATATAGCTCCCATAGGACCGATCGGCCAAAATAACTTTTTTAAAGAAAATTTCGCTATATTTCGTTTTTTAAATAAAATATCGTAACCAGATTTGGCGTTTGGAAATTTTTTAGACCACTTAAGCAATGTGCCAAATTTGAACAAAATCGGTTGACTATATCATATAGCTCCCATAGGTCCGATCTTCCAAAAAATCGATTTTTTAACAAAATTTGTTGTGTTTCGTTTGTTTGTTAAGATATTGGAACCAAATTTGACATTCGTTAGTATTTTATAGTTCCTAAGCACTGTACTAAATTTAATCCAAATCGTTTGACTAGATCATATAGCTCCCATAGGACCAATCGGTCCAAAAACACGTTTTATACAAAATTCGATGTATTTTGTTTGTTTTATCACTGTGTCAAATTTTATTGAAATCGGTTGACTATATCATATAGCTCCCATAGGAATGATCGTCAAAAAAAATTTTTGCTTAAAAATTCTTCTGTTTTTCTTTTTTGTGAAGAAATCGGACTTTATTACAAACTAGTGGTACAGGGTACCCTAAAGTCGTCCGCGCCCGACTTTACGTCCGCCATTTTTTAAACTGGCAAAGCAAAAATAATTTTGTTTCAGTTTCAAGAAGCGGGTTTGCCAACTAGCTTAATTAGATTAGTTTTCGTTAGTGTAGTCACTATTTCAGTTTTATCCGCTGAATTCATAACTGCTTTGCCATTTGATGTAGCTTTTACACCAGATTCTGATATCGTTGTTTTTCTTTTCGCGTTTCATAAATCGCATTTTTAAAAGTTTGATTTGTTTGTAACCATATGTATTTTGCTCACATAAAATGCCAACAAAAAATAATCATTCTAGTGACATTGGAGGTTGGATACACTCGATAGGTGAAAATTTCGTTAGATCAAATACGGTATATTGTTAAAAAAAAAAACAACAAGAGACATTTAATTGTCAATTTAGGTTACGATACCTTTGTAAGCAATCAAAAGCAAACGAATTTTGAAGCTAAATTTTTTTTTGACCGATCGTTCCTATGGGAGCTCTAATCAACTGATATCTTCTATACAGTACCCTGCAAAAGTTTGGGGTCAGTTGAAAATTTCATGTTTTTTGTATTTGTCGCCTTATTTGTCGGTTCTTAGACCGTTTTATTTTAAATGATACATTAAAAAACATTATATATAAATGAACTACAAATAATATTCGCCAAAATTGCGATTTTTCTTCGAAAAAAAAGAAGAATGAAAAACATCAAATCAGTGATTTCATTAATATAGTTTCCTTTAGATTTGATAATGGCTGCACAGACTCTCGGCATTCGTTCGACTAATTTTTGAAGCGTTTGAACTTGTATTCGTTCCCAAGCCCTCTTCAGACACTCCCACTGGTGATTCGCGCTAGTTGGACGTAGTTTTCGCACCTCTCTATCCAGTTCATCCCACACAGCTCAATGGGATTCGCGTCCGGCGACTGGGGTGGCCATTCCATGATTTTGAGTGCCCCAGCTGTTTCTTTGGATTTTAAGTAGTTAGTACACAATTTTGACGTGTGTTTAGGATCGTTGTCTTGCTGATATACAAATCCTTCTCCTATCAATCTGGTACCCAACGGAATAGCGTTGTATTGAAGTATTTTGTGATACTATTCTTTTCGCATAATACCGTCGATTTTCACCAAATCGTCAACTCTGTCGTAGCAAAATCAACCCCACACCATCACTGAACCACCTTCGAACTTCACTGTGGTCTTTTTGGGTCGACCCGTTCGATTTTTGTCTGCATAACATCCAGTTTCAGCGTGTCTTTTCAAGGTTGTGAAGACTCCATTCTATAAAACGCCCACTATTTTTGCTATTTGTCGGTGGGATTGGCCAGTTTTATGTAAAATAATGATTTGAGCACTCTTTTCTTTCGATATTTGTTGTGTACTAACTACTTAAAACCCAAAGAAACAGCTGGGGCACTCAAAATCATGGAATGGCCACCCCAGTCGCCGGACGCGAATCCCATTGAGCTGTTGTGGGATGAACTGGATAGAGAGGTGCGAAAACTACGTCCAACTAGCTCGAATCACCTGTGGGAGTGTCTGAAGAGGGCTTGGGAACAAATACAAGTTCAAACGCTTCAAAAATTAGTCGAACGAATGCCGAGAGTCTGTGCAGCCATTATCAAATCTAAAGGAAACCATATTGATGAAAACCACCTGATTTGATGTTTTTCATTCTTCTTTTTTTTTTCGAAGAAAAATCGCAATTTTTGGCGAATGTTATTTGTAGTTCATTTATATATAATGTTTTTTTAATGTATCATTTAAAATAAAACGGTCAAGACCGACAAATAAGGCTACAAATACAAAAAACATGAAATTTTTCAACTGACCCCAAACTTTTGCAGGGTACTGTATATATAAAAGAAACTTGTATTGTGTAAATAATCGATGTTCTCACCAATGCGTTAACCGATTTCGTTTCTCTAACCTGCATAAGTTAGAGGGAGCCCATACGAAGGCTTTTTTCTAATTGTTATGGCAATAAATATAATATTTTATATAACGGAAACTATGCATAAATTTTTATTAATTGCATTTTTTAACAAACTTATAATAATTACAAAAAAAACAGTTAGCATTCTATGATTACAATTTCTGTTTGCTGGATTTCCAGCAGCGATCCCATAAGTTTAATATATTTTTGACTTAAAAAATTAATAATAATTTATATTTTTTAATTCATTTTACACTTTTTCTTTACAGAGAGACAATGTGCGTTGTTGCTGAAATTTTTGAGGGCCCCATATGAAATATTCAATCCATGTGGACACATGACAAACTCTATATGATTTTATTAATTAATAACAAAATTAGTTTATTGCATGTATAGAACTTATGTATTCTAAGAAATTATTTATATAAAAATTATTATTTATTTATTATTAATTTAAGTATATTTTGCAATAATATAGTAAGAACTGAACTACCAGCAACAGCGTAACTGAAAATAATTATAAATAGATTTAAAAATTATTTTAATAAATATTTTTTCGAATGAAATAATTTTTTTTTAAACAATATTTTGTATATATTTACTACTTATAAACGGCTTCTCAAGTTTGGAGTTAAATTTGGAATGTACAGGGTGCGCCAGAGAAGCCTCCACCCTCCCTTCAGTCAGTTGCCATCATGCTCTGGTCTAGAGAACAGCGGGCCTTCGCAGTCGAGAGCTTCTTTTCTAACGATCGCTCACTTGTTGCTACGCAACGTGCCTTCCGCGCTCGCTTTGAAATTCCTCCTCACAGACTCGTTCCTGGCCGTAATTCGATTCTGTCGTGGGTTAACTCATTTCGGGAGTGTGGAAGTGTTGCTAAACCCAGAAATGGACTTCAACGGACCATCAGAACTCCGGAAAATGTCGAAAGAGTGAGGCAGTCAGTTGTGCGTTCTCCTCGGCGTTCGGCTCGCAAACACGCAGCTGCTATGGGAATTTCTGAAACCACTGTTCGACGAATTCTCCACGAAGACCTTCACTTTCATCCCTATAAATTGGCTGTTGTGCAAGAATTAACTGAACGCGATTTTGTTGCCCGTCAAAATGCCTGTGAAATTCTGGTTGATAACCTGCCTGAAGACGCGGTCGTTTTTTTCAGTGACGAGGCTCACTTCCACATTTCCGGCTGCGTCAACAAGCAAAACATGCGTTATTGGTGTGGTGTAAGTCCACGTGAGCCTCACCAGAAGCCACTTAACTGTGAGCGAGTTACTGTCTGGTGTGCGATGTCGGTAATGGGAATAATTGGTCCTTATTTTTTGAAGAAAACGAACGCGCAGTTACCGTGAATGGAGCTCGTTACAGGAACATGATCGAGGAACTTTTTCTTCCAAGACTCGAAGAAATGGACGTTAGGAACGTGTGGTTTCAGCAAGATGGAGCCGCAGCACACACAGCACGAGACTCAATGAATTTGTTGAGACAACATTTCCCCGACCGCCTCATCTCTCTCAGAGGCGATCTCCAATGGCCGGCACGCTCTTCAGATTTGACGCCATGCGATTTCTTTTTATGGGGTTATTTGAAATCTCTGGTTTATGTCGATCGACCACGGACCATAGCACACCTCAAGAACAACATTCGCGACGCCATTGCCAACATACCGATTGATATGCTGCAAGAGGGGATACGAATTTCAAAAATCGACTTCATCAGTGTATGCGCAATGGGGGTCGCCATTTATCCGATGTCATTTTCAAGACTGCATGACAAAAAAAATTGGGATATTGTATTCTTAAATAAAAGAAAAATTAAAGCAATAATTGAAGTACTTTTGTTTTTATTGACCTTTCAAATAAGTAAGTTTCTCTGGCGCACCCTGTACATCCATCAGATCTAACTGAAAAATTAAGAAAACAAAAGGAACAGATAAAAAATAAAAATCTTTTATTTTTCAATTCAACAAAAGCGCTTTGAATAGATGTACAAACTTGAAACCTCATATAATTTAGAATAAATTTATGCTTTATAATTTAATATAAATAAAAAAATATATACTTTATCTATTAAGGCAGCACAATAGACTGGCGAAAAGGCTTTTGAGGAAAATCCTATTAGATTATTTAAGAAGCAGCTACAAAAAATGATAAAGAACTAAACAACATAAAAATTCCGATTAAGAAGATTAACAAAATTCAGTTGTGATATATAATACTACCGAGGACCCAAAAAAATTTCCTCCAGCTGGCTTGGCAATTTTATTCAACAAGTGTATCATTAAAATAAATATTAATCAGATTATTTACACAAATTAAAAAAAATATATATATATAATTAATAAATGCTTTGAATATAATTTATAAAACAAAAATTGTTCAAATATGTAAGCGTTAGTTATATATAGATACTAAGAAGTTAAATTAAAATGATTGTAATAGCTATTAAAATTAATATGAATAAATAAATAATTGAAACGAAAAAATCATCTTTCTTTATATTTGAACTTTTTCAGATGGGCTTTGAAAATTACAGGATCTAAAAGATTGCTTAATCGAATGACCTTGAGATTGAAAATAGCAGTACAAAAATTTGCGATTAAAATTTAAATTTGCAAAATTAAAAAAAAAAAAATTTTAAGCCACCAAAGTAACAGGATTAACTAAAGCATTACAGCGCCACAGAATGTTCAATACAAACGCAAAAAAAATGCATATGTGTATGTGCCGACAACTGGCTTGATCTGAAAACAGCTGAAAAATAAAAAAACAAATTTAATTTTGCAATTTTCCATACAAAAATGGTCTTCAAAGCAGCTGAACTACCAGGCGAACAGAATTGCAGAAAATTCAGTAGGCAACTTTAAATTAGCAACTAAAAGTATGCTACAAAATTTTGATAGCAAAATTATTTTTGCAAAAAAATTATTTTTGAAAAAAAAAGTGTGGCATACTTTTAGTGACACTGTAGAAAAAAATTTATTCTGTAGCCGCTTGCTTATAATTTCTGTTCGCCTGGTAGCTGAAATCCGTTCAGAGTCAAAAATTAGCGAAAATCAATTCAAATTTTTTATTTTTTTTTGACAAATCCTCCGCAGTAAATTTAAATATTTGAATTTCAGTAACGGTTTTCAATAGGTTTGGAACAAGAAAATGTTTCTTTCCACAGATTTCTTCAGCTACAATATTTGATATATTTTTTAGAAGCCAGCAACTGAAACAAAATTAGCTTTTTAAAAACAAAACACACGCTTTTTAAGTTATTTCAATTTATTTTTATTTCAAAAATAATAATATTTATAAAAATTATAATAAATAGTGTTTACAATTTTAGCTTGTTTATTTTTATTATTTGATAAATTTAGTTAGTTTAACAATTTGCTTTATTTTTATAATATTTCAACAATAATAACAATTATAAAAATTATAATAAAATATCGTAACTTATAATTTTAGCTTCTTAATTTCTATATTTGATAAATTTAGTTAGTTTAACAATTTGCTTTTATTTTATAATATTTCAACAATAATAACAATTATAAAAATTATAATAAAATATCGTAACCTATAATTTTAGCTTCTTAATTTTTATATTTGATAAATTTACTTAGTTTAAAATTTGTTTTATTTTTATAAGATTTCAACAATAAAAAAATTATATTAAAATATCGTAACTTATAATTTTCTGTTTATTTTATATTTGATAAATTTACTTAGTTTAACAATTTGCTTTATTTTAATGGTTCCTCATCAAATTTTCGGACTATAAAAGCGTCGTATGGTTAAAAAGGTTCGGGGCGTTACCATTGATTTTAGATGGGTTCCATGACATAACATTATTCCTGGAAATGAGCTGGCAGACAAAATTGCAAGGACCGGAGCAGCAATATCGCTAATCGGTCCTGAACCACACTGTGGGATTGGTAACCACGTGGGATGGGACCTGCTGATAATAGAGGAGTAAAGAAAGCGACTGCTTCACTGGGTACAGATACCAGGGCTTAAACAGTCAAAGACCCTCCTCTCCAACTGCAACCGTAAGAGGCTAAGTCATACTAACTCACTGGAAGAACACCGTGAGAATCCTGACGGGATTTCTGAAGGGACGTTGTAGGCTCAGCAGTCACTTAAACAAAATTGGTATAGTTGATAGTTAACTATATGGCTTCTGTAGCATGGAGGACTAAACTTCTTCGCATGTATTATGAGAATGTATGGCACTCCCCGGTGAAAGAAATAAGCTACTGGGCATGTACGTTCTCCCACCGCAGATCGTTGTTACCATAAGTCCAAATAAAATGCTGCAATGCATGTAGGCCATAATACTTTTTGAAGAGCTCTGAGCCACGAAGAGGGTACAATAGGTCCACTTAGGTCGCTCTCCGGTATAATAAACAAGCTCCTGGGCATGTTCCCCCACCGGAGATTGTTGTTACCATAAGTCCAAATGAAATACTGGAATACATGCAGACCATAGGACTTTTGGGAGAGCTCTGTGCCATGAAGAGGTTACAATAGATCCACTTAGGTCACAGTACATCTCTACACCACCTAAAAATAAATAATAATAATTGATTTGTCAAAAAAGTTTTTTACATACAAAAGTATACTATCAATATATAGAACAAAACCATCGATAGTATCCGAAAAATAAAACTTTCGATTGTGTCGTATTTATAGCAGAAGTTAACCATCTATGGCTTGCATTTAATTTTCTTATTTTATATCAAATTTCGTCTTACAAACTGTCACTAAACTACGAAAATAAATTTTTATTTTATTTCGTTCTTTCAAAGCTGCTGTTTAAATTTCAAGCTGAGTCACATGTGTGACTGGCAAAGTCACGCGCTCATCACTGACACGTTAATAAGCAGCCACAGCGCACAAAAACACACAGACAGCCAGACAGTCAGACAGACAGTCACAGCATACGTAGACACGCGTGTGGGGTAAAAATTCGAGTCACAACTTCAGTTGCGTCTCTTGGTGCCGCCTTTGCCATTCATTTGCAATCATTTGGCAGTCGTGACTTCAGTTTCGTAACCGGAAGCTGCTGCCGCTTGCCAACTTCCGCGGCCATTTTGGTTGGTAGGGCTCTGTCTGTCCGCCGGCCCGTCTGTTTGTCCCGCCAACTTCGACTGTGTCGTTAGAAATTTTAACATTTCAACTTTGCACATTCAACGAATTATTCAAATTCTTGTCATTGCAGCCAGCTCAAAAAAAAAAATAACAAGAATATAATATTTTTTCTTTGGCTGGCAAGTAAAACGAAATGAAAATAAAACGACACGAATACTGTCTCTCTGAATTGGCAAAGATTTATGTCATTTGACATTTTTCTCTCTGTTAAAGACAGTAGGACCGGCGAAGAGATATACAAACAACACACACATATGTGCAGGGGCGTAGACGGGGGCAGGAGTAAGAAAATTCAAAATTTTCATTTTATTCATTTCATTTCATTCATTTTCAAACAAAAATATTTAATTACTAATACAAAAGTTTATCAGGATATCGAGCTTTCGTCAGAGGCTTTTTTGATATTTTCATAGTCATGGGGAAGGAAATGAAGGAAATGGCGGCTGACCTTCGACTCCCTTGCATGGTAGTCCACTTACGCGTCCTCAAACGCAGATTGCCGGAGGTGCCACCTTCGTACATTAGCTCACCCCTGGAAAGAGGTTTCCAAGGGCTAAGCAGAGGGTACCTAGCGTAAAGCTGCAGGTAGTGAGCTACTTGGATCGGCCAGTTAGGGAATCGTCGCTGGTCACCCCCGTGTGACAATCAGACAACTTTCCGTGCAAGCGCACCCCAAAGACCAACCCCACCCTCCACTATACAGATGGATATAGATGCTCACCCCTGGGAAGAGGTAGCCAGGGGCTAACCAGAGGGTACCTAGCGTTAAGCTGGAGGTTGTGAGCGACTTGGATCGGCCAGTTAGGGAATCGTCGCTGGTCACCCCCGTGTGACAATCAGATAACTTTCCGTGCAAGCGCACCCCAAGGACCAACCCCACCCTCCACTATACAGATGGATATAGATGCTCACCACTGGAAAGAGGCAGCCAGGGGCTAACGAGAGGGTACCTATCGTAAAGCTGAAGGTTGTGAGCTACTTGGATCGGCCAGTTAGGGAATCGTCGCTGGTCACCCCCGTGTGACAATCAGACAACTTTCCGTGCAAGCGCACCCCAAGAACCAACCCCACCCTCCACTATACAGATGGATATAGATGCTCACCACTGGAAAGAGGCAGCCAGGGGCTAACGAGAGGGTACCTATCGTAAAGCTGAAGGTTGTGAACCCCTTGGATCGGCCAGTTAAGGAATCGTCCCTGGTCACCCCCGTATGATAATCAGACAACTTTCAGAGCAAGCGCACCCCAAGTACCAAAACCACCCTCCACTGTACAGATGGATAAAGATGCTCACCCCTGGAAAGAGGTAGCCAGGGGCTAACCAGAGGGTACCAAGCGTAAAGCTGGATGTTGTGAGCTACTTGGATCGGCCAGTTACAGATGGATATAGATGCTCACCACTGGAAAGACAACTTTCCGGGCAAAGACCAACCCCACCCTGCACTGTACAGAGGGATATAGATACGCTGGGCATCCGCGACTGGAAAGCGGAAAACAGTGAAGAATGGAGGCGAGCGATACAGGCCTAAACCCACATCGGGTTCAACGCGCCATAGAAGAAGAGAAAAAAAAAGTCCCTTTTGTCCCAGCCCCCCTTGTCAAAATTTGACTACGTCCCTGCGTATATGTATATAGGCAACAAAGTTAAAAGCGAAAATAAAATGTTTACTCACATTTTTGTAATTTTACGAAAATTGCGCGTTTATTGCCGGCACATGTTTTCTCTGAAGACACAAGTTTAAATTTGCAGCTGCCGCTGGCTAACTGGCTGCTTGGGAGCAGGATCAGCCTCTAGCAGGATATGCAGAGACCCAGTCACGGACAACCAAACAAATACAAGGCACAGAGTCAAGTGGCATTATATTTGTCGCAGTGCTTTAGTGTTGGCTTATTGCATAATTAATATTGCGTATACGACGTGTTGTGACTGCTTCTGACCCTCTTTATTATGATAATCAACGTCAACAACGCCGACTGTAATACATTTTGTTTCCTAGACGCTTTAAACTTGCCCCAACTCTGGCCAAATAAAGTCAATGACTACTTTAGTCAATAGTTTGGCGCACTTCCGGGAACTTTACTTGCTTTACCGAAACCCAGATGCTGCATTATTTAACGCTACATAAATCAAAGCTTAACTAATTCAAATTAGGCGCATCAACATTTCGCTCATTTCGAGTAGACCACTGACAGCTAATTTGTCAATCCACCAAATGTCAAGTGGTAGACTTCGGTGAACAACCTTCAAATGCAACATTTTGTCGTTTTGTCGTATTGTCGTACATAACAATGCAACACAATTTCCAAACAAAACCCAACTGGGAGACCATTTACCATCATCTAACATAACCAACCAGTCTCCGGCCCAAGTCGCTTTGTCATGTATGCAAATTACCGTACACGGAAAATTGGCGAAGAGCAGCCGGAAGAAAACTGCACGTTGGCGGCTGCCATGGCGGCAAGTTTCAATTGGGGCACGGAAATTGATGATGCGGTTGCTATACGAAGGTGAACAGCGGCAGCTTTCCAATTGCCCCGGGGCACTTGTTGTGATTTTGTTTGATTTTCGAGCGTCCCAAATAGGCGGGGGAGAGCAGTCAAAAACAGATGAACTTGTTCAGAGACCAGACGTTGGGTACATAAATTTAAATCTGCGACTTACCAAGGCAACCAAATAAGTATGTACTCAAATTATATACAAATTGTGGAGCACTTTAAGTGCCGAAAATATGTAAAAGATATATATCTTTATTAGCCGTTCCAGACCATAAGATTTAGTTTGGTCAATGACTTTCTGAACAAACAAAATTTTAAATTATTACAATATGTCAAATGTTGTCACGGCTTTTCATCAAGTATATAATAATAACAAATTTGATTATAATCATGTCAGTGAAGATAGAATTATCCTTAGACACATCCCCAACAACATTCCGGTGCTCTAATTTAAGAAGAACTGTTTTCTATGAAATATGTTTTGAGAAATTTCTCTGAGTCAAATATTGCCGCAAAGGAAGGTAAAATTTATTTGTGGCTATAACTCGTATTGTATTTGTCCAATTTTATTAATTTTTGATATACGGATGCACGAGACCATGAATCGCTTCGTTAAATTTCCAATTAAAATATTAAACGCTGTGGCTTAAAACCGCGGAAACACTACTGCGGCGGAACGGAGGTAGATATTGACATGATTCAACAAACTTCATCTTCTCAGGAATGCGCATCAGGTGGTAAAGTTTCGTATCCTTAGCTCTTATAGTCTCCGGGAAATAGGTGTTAATACAGACGGACAGACTGTCATGACTCAATCGCTACCAGAGGTTATGATAAGCATTTTGGTGTAAAGGACTTAGGGTGTGCCTTCTTCAATCCGTTGCATACATTGCACAAATCTAGTACACCCTTTGTACCTAAAAGTACAGGGAACACTATTTCTATTTTATTTTAACTGCTAGTAACTACTCGTAATGAAACACCTGCCATGCGAATGCCAAGCGCTTCTTAGAAGACGAACCCAGTTTATGGGTAAAACAATCTTTGAGGATCCTCTTTTTCTTCAATTCCTCTTCTCCTATTTTTGTAATTAGGCAACACAATACAATACAACTATACAACCTAACCAACCTATCTACTCATCATTGGGTTAGACAAAGACGGA
>JBAMAX010004128.1:0-60609 GCA_037043745.1 Chymomyza amoena | reverse complement strand
CATTGTCATTATCTAACCATATCATCGCTATATACAATATATTCCCTACAAGCCTCTAAAAATAACTTAAAATATGCAGCTCATATTTCATATATGAGACCAGCAAAAATTATAATAACAGCCGAAACAAAAACAAATCGTGTGTATGGCAAAAATTTGCTTCGAATGCAAACAAGTTGTTGACCAAAACAAAAAGAGACAGTCTATAGGATGAATATAGTATATTAAAAATAATAAAAATAAAAAATTAAAAATCAAAAATCAAAATGTAAATCCCGCGATTCAGAGCACTGGTTATTTGCATAATTTGCTTAAAGTAATTAAAAATTACTTTCTTTAGTCAAACTTACTCGTTTCTTCTTAAAACGATGGAAAGACTAACTAAGGAACACTATTCCTCAATCTCAAATGTCCAACTCACAGCATGCATACAAAAAAGGCAGCTCTACTGAGACGGCTCTCACATTCGGTGATCTCGGGAATTAAGAAGTCACTTCATCGCAAAGAATTTTCACTATTGGCCTTTCTAGCCATTGAAGGTGCCTTTAATAACGTCACACCTGACACCATCATAGACGTCCTAAAGGAAATTAGGGTGGATTCATGGCTAGTCAGCCTCATTGCTTGGATGCTCAAATGCAGAGTCGTCCAAGCCTCTCTTGGCGCTTCCAATATCGTAAGATATGTAAGTAGGGGAACATCGCAAGGCGGAGTCCTGTCCCCCTTCCTTTAAAATGTCGGACTTCTGCGTACCCTGGAGGAGGGTGGATGCAAAATAGCTGCATACACTGATGACGTAGCAGCTTCCTTCTCGGGTAACAAACTCTCTGAGAGCGTATGACCAACGCCCTGCGTACTCTCTCAGAATTGGCCACGGCTAGTGGATTGGGGGTAAACCCAAATAAGACGAAGCTTTACCAGGAAGTATAAACTTCCTTCTGTCATAAATCCCAAGCTAAATGGTACGACCTTACCATTTGAAGACTCAGCCAGATACCTCGCGTTAGTACCTGACAGCAAACTAGACTGGAACCTAAACACAGAAGATCGAAGAAAATAGGCAATGATCGCTTTATATACTTGTAGGAAAGCCATTGGACTTAAATGGGGCATATCCCCAAATAGAGTCCAGTGACTGTACACTGCCATTGTTAGACGCATACTCCTGTATGGAGTCTCGATCTGGTGACCTACCTTGGCTAAGGGGACCTTAAAAAGTTAAGTAGGTAACTAGTACCATTATTGGTGCTCTACGCTCCACACCAAACGAACCATTAGATGCTGTTCTAAACCTCCTACCACTGATCAAAGTGGGGAAAAAACAAGCCATTCTATCAGCTTTACGCATGATAGAGGCGAAAAAATGGAATGACCAACCAGAGAGGAGTGGAATACAGGTGTACCAGGCCCAGCGGTCTCGATAAAGGTATACACGGACGGTTCCAAGCTAGACGACCGTGTAGGCGGAGGGGTCTACTTTGAGGATTTCAACATTAGAACTGCTTTTCAACTCCCGGACCAATGCAGTGTTTTTCAGGACGAGGTCACTGCAATTCGGGAGGCATTAATAACAATAAGAAAGGTGAGGAGGAGCTGGAGACGGTGGAACACTTTTTCTGTCATTGCCCAAGGCTGGGCAGTAAAACATTTATATTCCTAAAGTCACACTTTCTGGACGATTTATCTCAGCTCTCTGAACAGAGTCCAAAATGCCTTTTAGGGTTCATTCAGGCTGCCGGAGGGCTTCCTCACCTCATATATGGGACCTCTCAAGTGGGGATAAGTGGTCAAAAGGCTCACTGTAGCGGTATCGCCACGCGCCTATCCTTGGCCTAAGTGAGTTAGGACGCCAGTTCCAACTGCCGCCCTAACCTAGTAAGGACTAACAATTCATCATGGTAAGATTTACGCCACAAGAACGTCTTCAAATCTTCGATATTTATCTCCCTTTATATTTTTTCGGGGAAATAAAGCAATATCGTTCATAGAGACAGATGTTTATATGTTTTTAAATTGGTCTTGCCACATATATTTTATGGGATTCATAAATGTGCTATTATTCATTTAAAATCATTCACACTAACTCAACATCCACCTCAACACCAAAAGAAATAGCCAGAAAAACCCACGAAAACTTCAAATTATTCACACCCTTTCAATAACGACCCCCGCTACGCCTCTGCTATGCAACTTGGTAACTTAATCAACTTAATCAAAGAACGTAACGATCTATAAATAGCGCTCATTGGCAGATGATTGACACTGGACAAGGGAAAAAGGCAGCCAAGGGGCTGGGGGACTCGGGACACCCGGACAGTTAAGTAAACTATTAATAACGCGTGAACTTCATTAGTCAATTGGACACAGTAGATAAATAAATAAATAAACAAAGAGCATAAACAAAACGAGAAAACCAGTGAAATATTTTCATGGTATTGGCGCCATTTAAACGGATATTTAGCTGCCAGCTAACTGTGCTTTACACCATCTTTGATGAACACATTTTGTGTTCGTGTGTGTGTGTATCTGTGATAGTGTGAGTTTTGGTTCATAAATCATATAAAACGGCTGAGAACTTATCGTAAATTAATTAAAATCGCAGTTGTCTGTCAATAAACGGTCTTTAACTAACGGCGCTACCAAACAATGCCAACCTTAATTATCATTTTTCGTTTGTTCGTAGTTATTTTAAGCTCTATTGGAGGTATGTGCCAGAAATCTCTTTTAAGCGAATGTGAAGTTGGCAGATTTTGTGAGTCAGAGTGACGGTTTTATAGACTTTTTTTTTAAGGAAGCTCTACATAAGCTATTATTTGTGATCATAAGGAGTTAGTATTGATAGTACTGAATTAAGTCAACTTTTTATATTATTTTAATAAAATATAACGATGATATCGAAAAAAAACTTATTTTTCGTTCTTATGATGGTTACTCATATCAAAAAAAGGTTACTAAAAAATTTGAATAGTAAAAGTTATGATCTAATGTTACTATTGCTGCAGATGTTGGCCAACATCGATATTTTCGATATTTTTTAACTTCAATTTTTTTAATGCTTAAATTAATTCAGAGTGGGTCATCTGTTGGTTTGGTTATATAAGTATTTCATATTACAAATTTTACTATATTTTTATAATACATTTCAATATGAATTACATTTTAGAGAAAATAAGCAAAGAAATAATAAATAACAATCCGAAAGGCAACCGAATCCCAAGTCTAAAAAACTCCTTCACTCATGGGTTATGGATAACTACCAAAAAGTCCTATAAAACGAGATAATTTGGATACTATCTAAGAACCATTGGATCGGGGATTTTTGGACTTTGCGTTCAACTGCCCAAAATCCATAAGTCACCTGTTAAGGTTAGACCACTTTTTTTTCTCTCGTTTTTGCGCTCGGTTTCTATGGATGTTACAGAAATACAAAGGAATTTTTTTTCTTTCTTTTTATATATAAGAAGGATTTTAGGAGTAAAATGAAGAAAACAAGCAAAACTAAACGGGGCTAATCCAAAACATTTGGATTACATAATCCAATTACCTCCACTTATCATATGAAATATTACATTCCTTCAAAACTGTTCGACAAGGTCAAGATATTTAGTTAGAATTCCCATTAATATAACTTTTCGAAAATCTTCCATACCAAAATTTTTTTTCTACATCCACCATTAACATACAATTTTGTATTATAATATAAAGAGTTGAAACAGAAATTTATCTATTCTTTGCGATTATTGAATCTATTGAATTTTTTCTTTTAGTACTTATGATCAATCCTTTGTCTTCCCTCATGTACAACATCTTATAAGGCGTAGAGAATTATTTTTATAATTATTATTTCATTAACTTATTATTTCATTTGATGGCTTATTATTTATTTATCGTGGCTGAAACAGGTTAAGTTTTAATATAAATCTTTCAGAAATGTGTAGTAATTTTATTTAAAAAATAATTACTATCATATTCCCCACTACGTCACTCCAAATTTATTGATAATATTATGAATAATATGAACACCAGTTGATAAAAATGTTGATGTATAGAAAAATAAAGCTATAATAAGATGATCTAAAATAGATGATTATAGCTCTAGACACTTGCTCATTTTGGAATCAAAATCGAAGTTTATCTATTATATATACTTTCTGGGAAAAGTACTATCGGTATATTTTACTATCGAATATTAATTTTTTTTATATACTGTATCTAAAGAAAGGAGTACAATTGAATTTCTCCAAAAGTATTTGGAATATAAAAGACCCTTCATATCCCCAATATGATCGAGGGATCAAAATAAGTTGATCTAGACATGACTGCACGCCTGTCCGTCTGCCTGTCATATCTTGGAGATTCTGAGAGTTAGAGCACCCAAGCTTTGGGATTGTATGCTTTTTATTCGATATTGGGAGTATTTATATTTTTTTATACTTTAGTGCACCCAAGGAAGTATTACAAATCACCTGGAAAAATAATAACTATAATAATTCCTTTTGACCTTCAGTTTTTAAAAAGTTTTACCATATTTGTTACTCATCATAGCCCTATGATAATGAAAGAAACATTTTATGAAATAATAAGTATGATTTTTGTCTGCTTATGAAGAAGTCGTATCTAAATAGAGAACTTGGAAGATTTTTAGAGTCTTCCCAAAGACTTGTGTCAAAATCGGTTGGCTATATCAAATTTTCGGATTATATATTTATTTTCCGATATTGAGGATATTAATTTTATTATATATTTTCGAGCACCCAAAGAAGTATTACAAATCACCTGGAAAAGTAATAACGTTTATAATTCTTTTTGGCCTTCCGTTTTTAAAAACTTTTACTATATATGTATTACTCATCAGCCCTATGATAATGAAAGGAAAATTTTATGGCATGTATGATTTTTGTCTGCTTATGAAGAAATCGTTCCTAAATTGACTATACGATTTTGCATCAAAATATATATTAATATATTTTCGGGCACCCAATAAAGTATTACGAAGCACCAAGAAAAATAAGAACTATAATAATTATTGTTGGCCGTTAGCTCTCAAAACTTGTACCATATATGTTTCTCATCATATAGCCCTAGTAATAAATGGCATATTTTATTGAATAATAAGTATGAATTTTGTCCTCTTATGACGAAATAGTACCTAAATTGTGGACTTAGAAGTTTTAAGGTTTCCCAAAGTATATACGAACTTCTGTCCAAAATCGGTGTAGTATATCAAACTGCAAAAATTCTTCTTCTGATATCCTTGACTTAGCTTCGAAAAAGGATTGATTGGTCGAAATCAATTTTCAGATCATAATTCACAAACCTTTTTTTTTTGAGCATTTGAACTCTTTCCATTACAAAAAACTTTACCCAACTGATTTCTCGCCAAATTCCATATTAAAACTAAGACAAAAACTTTGAAAGATTTCGAGCACACGCCTGACTCCACTAATTATGTGTGTGTAAGCGTGCGTGTGTATCTGTGTTTGCACGCTTATTATTATTATTATTTTTGTTAAGTTTTTGTATCTGACCTCCCCAGTGCGTCTGTACCCGATCTCTTAATCCACGGCACGTGTAAACTCTTAAAATCTCTGTTTGGTTATAAAGACAAAAACAACAAAAGCGAAGGGAGACAAAAATTGGCTAAACATGCGGAAAAAAAGTAATTAAATATAAAAGCGAAAAAAAAAATCAGTATGTACTGTTAGTTGTGTATTTCTCTCTTTTTCGCGAATCTCAATTAAAAATTCTTTGTAAGTTTCAATGGGTCTCAAATTTAAAGCTCTCGAGAAGAAATGACCCATATAAATATACCAATGTGTGGGAACAGATGTTTGTTTATGTATTTATATTTTATGTGGGAGTTTGTGGAAAAAATTCCAAAAAATTGTCAGACTGCGTAATTTCGGTTAGCATCCGAAGTGTCTTAAAAATAAATTTGTCATAATTAAAAACAAATATCTTTGAAACAAACAGTGCTGATTCATTTATAAGATGCACATGTGTTTCGGAAAGTTTTTTAAGTTTTGGTGTATGGGTTGGAAAGTATATAGACTATACAATAAAGACAATGGTTTTAGGAGTCCCAGAAATCGTTTTCTTAATTTTAAGTTGTTTTCCATTATAATTCAAGCATCAAGGTTTCTTCGGTTCCTTATTGATCTAAGCCGTGTTCTTTATCTTTATGTATCTTTAGAGAAAATTCATATTGTCACACCTTGTTGATGTGGAGAAATCTTGAATAAAAAGCTGGACCATAATCTTTCAATTCTAGACCATCTTCTCCTAAAAAGTGTTCCAAAATCTCTCAATTCTAGACCATCTTTTCATATAAACTGCTCCATTTTCATCAATTTCTCACCAAAACGAGCTCTAGAAAACAATCTTTCGCTCTTTTTTGTTTACTTCTAGGTCTGACAGAAAATCCCAGTATGTACAAATATCTCTTAGCAACAGACAGTTGGAAAGGTTTTTTTATTATTACAATTTCTTTGATAATAATAATAATAACAACAAATGCCCCAAGCCAGACAATAATAACTGAAAGTCTCTTCAAAACTTCATTGTTTCCCAATAGTTTTTTTTTTCGTTTTCTACAATGTATGTCTTGAGTTTACCATAGCCACGGGGCTTTTTAAACAAACTTTTTTTATTTTTATAAAATATTTATTTATGTACATTTTTATCAACTTTTTTTTTTGATTTGCCGAATTTATTGCTATTCATTATACTGTTATTTGACTTTTTGGTGATAATTTTTGTTGTCTTCTTTGGATCTAAATTTAGTTTTGAAGAAAATGGGAGTTTAATTAATTCAACACTTTATATTTATATTTATGACTCTGTCTCTAAAATAATTGATAAGTTTAAAATATATAAAAATAGAAAATGATCTAAGTAGCGAAAGAAGTTAACAAAATATGCATAAAAGCGTATAAGATTTTATGCCTAAGTTAGTTTCAGACTTCAATCGTATTTTATAATATCATAAAAATAAACAGCTGTAATTATATGCAATGATTAGGACTTTTTTCTGAAGACAATGGCTAAGCAGCACAATGGGATTTTTTTTAACCACAAAGTGCCACAAAGTTTGCTTAAAATTGGCCAATAATGGAAAATAATCGAAATAAAATCGGCAGAGTTCGACTAGAATATACTCTATATGCTGAACATCTACAAGTGATTAATATATTTATTAAATTTTGGAGTGTTAGTTCGGAAACGAAGTTTCAAGCGTTTAAAATGTTTACTATGTTCAAAACACTATTTGGATAGACCTATGGTTCGAGCTAAAAATTAAATTTTCTTTACGAATTCAGGTCCCAACAGTGATATAGCCTATACGCATTTATTTTGTTTTATTTTATTTCAGTTCATTTCAGTTAATTTCAGTACATTTCTGTTTATTTTAATTCATTTCAGTTCGTTTCATTTTAGTTCTTTTTAGTTCATTTTAGTTCATTTTTGTTCATTTTTGTTAATTTTTGCTCATTTTTGTTCTTTTCTGTTAATTTTTGTTCATTTTTGTTCATTTTAGTTCATTTTAAATCATTTTAGTTCATTGCAGTTAAGTTAGTTCATTTCAGCACCTTTCATTTCAGTCCATTTCAGTTCACTCTATTTCATTTTATTTCAGTTCATTAAAATGTTATTTCATTTAATTTTATTCTATTTTATTTTATTTTATTTCAGTTTATTTCATTTTAATTAATTTTATTTCAGTTCATTTCAGTTCAATTCAGTTCGTTTCAATTAATTTCAGTTCATTCTATTCTATTTAATTTCATTTATTCATTTTTATTTAATTTAATTTATTTATTTTTTTTCATTTTATTACATTCCATTTTTTATTTAATTTTATATCTATATTATTTATTTTTATATATTATTTTATTTTAATTCATTTCATTTCATTTTATTATTATTATTAATATTATTTCCATTTTCTTTATTTTATTGCATTTTATTTTGTTTTATTTTAGGTAATTTTATTTTAAGTTATTTTATTGCATTTCATATCATTCTTTATCATTCCATATGATTTTACTCCGTTTCATAGCATTTCAGATCATTCCATTAATTTCATATCAATTTATTCAACATAGTTTCCTTTCATTTCATTCCGTTTCATCTTTCCTAATTTCATTGATTATATCTTATATATATATAAAATTCTCGTGATGTTATGTTCCTTCGAAGCTTATAGACTCACGAACGGCTGAACCGATTTGGCTAATTTTGGTCCTGAAATGTTCGTGGAAGTCCAAGGATTGTTTAAGGTTGAGAAAATATAACAAAATTGCGACGAAAATACTAAAAAGGACAATTTGATTTTCCAATACAAAATTTTTTTTTAATTTAGGTTGGCATTGTGTACATTGTCAGATTAACTTATATTTTTTAGTTAATTGTTTTTGTCGAAAGGAAACACAAAAATTATAAACGTTATAAATTTTATTTTATTGAAGCACACAAAATTTCATGAAAATCGGTCCAGCCGTTTCGGAGGAGTATGGTAACTAACATTGTGAAACTAGAATTTTATATATAAGAGGAAACTTATGTTTTACGTGCTATCGGTGTTCTCATGAACGAGTCGATGAATTTCAAATCTGATTCTCATGAACGAGTCGATGAATTTCAAATCAGATTTTTGCGTGTGTTAGAGGTCAATGCGGAGGTTTTAAGCCTATTGCGATGTTTTTGTGAATTGGTTCGTAAGATATACGCATTTTTGTGAATATTGGTTTTTGTGTGAACATACTCCTTCGAAACGGCTAGACCGATTCTGATGAAATTTTGTGTGCTTATTGGGCAGGTCTGAGAATCGGCCAACATCTATTTTTCATACCCCTAAGAGATAAGGGTTGCCACTCCTAACATTCCTGGCAAATCAAGTGAATTTAAAAACTCGGTAGGATAATTTACAATTTCATCAATTTAGAAATTAATATTGATTTAGTTATTCCTTTCCAAGAAAGTTTTCTTAAGAAGAAAGGAATTCTGCGATTTTTGCTTACAATTCATGTTTTGATTTCTGTATAAAATACATATGATCAGATCAATATTTGCACATAATGCAATTTCGTGAATTCGCCACAAAAATAAATCATTGGAAGAAAATAAAGATCTAGACGAGCGAGTGAAGCGAGCGCGCCGGAGGCCGGCTAGTAATTTTATATAATTTCTATTTTCTATTTAAAAATTATTGTTTGTCAAACAATTATCAAATACATTTTGAACAAAGGAGCGTTTTCAGTGGTACAATACAATACCTTTTCATTGATATCTGACTTATCCTTCAAAAATGAATATAAAGGAGTCAAAAAATAAGAGTTAAAATTAAAAATATATTTTTTTCAAATAAGCTAAAGTAATCGGAATTAAGACTTCAGTGCCATTCTTATGGTAACTTTTTAATATGATAACCATTTTAATAGAAATAAATAACAATAATATTAAAAAAAAACATCTAATTCTTTTTTAGGTAAAAAATGGTTTTTTTACTCAAAAGCTATGTAAGGTCATTTTCTAATTATTTCAGATAGTAATTATCTACTTTTTTGTCTTAATTTAATAGCCTTGGTACACAATTAATAACAATGACGTCACACAATTTTTCAAAAAAATGTTTTCTACGCATAACAAAACAATTTATATAAAAAAAATTCATTTATTTTATAAGACCAGGCCCTAAACTGAAAGTAAAAAATTTTTTAGATTAAGTTCTTTAACAGAGCTTAGAGAAAAATTATAGAAAAAAGGTGACGTAATGAAATTAAACGATACAACTAATAACAAATGATACCAATTTATTTATGCTACTTCCATCATTTTCACCACCTTCTTCCAACTTAATATGCTGCTTAGGGGTACAATAGATCCACCTGGGTCGCAGTACATTTATCCCAATAATAATAATAATAATAATATGCCCCTAAAACATTTTTTACAGTGTATACACAATTTTATATACACATCGCTTACATGACAGCTAACAAATTGATTATATTTTTTTTTCGAGAAAAAAGTACATTTAATTGTTTGTTTGGCTACTGACCAAAATTAACTTGTAAGCCGCTAAAATACCTGTCAATATTTAAACCAAAAAGTTGAAGGTCAACAAAATATTTTAAAAAATCGCCGCAACTTTGCGTTACCTTACGATTTATTTTTAGAACTTTTGTTGCCCGACGTACTTTGTCAGCACATTAAAAAAAGGTTTTTATTAATGGCTACAAATGAATTATAATTCATAACATACTATAAAAAAAAAAACAGAATATAAAAATTATGAACAAAGAAAACAAGTTTTGTTTTTATAAGTTGCTCGTTCCCTGACCCTGCTTTACATTTTGAGATCTTTAGAATTTTTTATCGGTTGCCTAATTTGTGACTCGAGACCTTTGCCATAAAAATTAGACATTTATGGTCTATATATACTATATATATAAATATATTTAATTAATTAGCATAGCGAATTTGATTTTATGGTTTATTTTAATTACATTTTATGGTAGACAAATATTTGAGAACAAACAGCACGTTTAATTTATAATGTAAGCAAATTTTTTTAAGGCGTAACTAAAAATAGATATTTTTCTTTATTGTTTTTCGAACTGTGGGTCAGTGTGTTGGGAAAATTCCCAAGTGGCTGTTATAGATTTTCAATTTTTGTTTTCTCCATTATTTATAAATAGCTTTTCAACAATTTTTAAGTGCCTTAACAGAATATGAAATCTTTTCGAATTTTTTCAATTGTTTTCTAACGAATTTTTTATATTTTGGGAATTTGTAGCAATATTTTTTGACAGCACACGTTTTTGAGTATTCGTTGGCCCATTTAAGTTAAAAAAAAAAACTAAACATACATTTTAATATTATATTTTGTCATATGACAAGCTTGCATGACTTTATTATTTATTTTTGTATGTATATTACCAAATTTCATTATTTTTAAATCAACAATCAGACATGTTTGAGAAAACAAATCCTAATATTTGGATTAGGATCTTATGCGGTTTGCATTCTACTGTTGAAAGTGAAATCAAATCTAATTGTCAAAATAGGTTGGAGACTGCAGGTAAATTCAACTGAACGAATTTTTTTTTTAAATCTTAAATTCGCATTTTAAATTAAACATTTATTCATAATAAATTTTATTTTTTTTTTGATTCTACCCAAAAAGTAATACAACTCGAAATTAATTGAATAAAAAATTTCCCTCTTAAAAAAAATAGGTAAATTATGAATATTTTAAGAAAAAAAATTATTGTTCTACATTATGAAAAAGTAAAATAAAATTATTTAAGTAGCAATTCTATAATAAAACAAAAAATTTAAACAGTATTTGAAAGGTTCTGAGCTGTGCTAACAAGAATAAGGGAAATATCAAAGAATTCCCAAGGGAAATACACTATAGATCTCGAAAATGGAAAATGTGAAATTGAGGAACCCAAAAACGAAAACTAATAAAATTTATTCATTTTCCTAAGGGAGGGTTTTCTTCGTTTTTTAATTCCTTTTTTTTACCAGAAAGATTTACCATCAATGCAAATAAATTTGATTTCTTAAAAAATTCTAGATTTTATTTGAAAAGTCTATATGGCGCTTGCAAACAAAAAATGTAGTTAAAATTAATAATTAATAATAATAATAATAATAGCTAATAATTAAAATTAAAAAATTTAAAACTTAAAACCTAACTAATGTTAGGAATACAAATTTCAGATTTCCAAGATTTTGAAGTTCATTAAAAAAAAATTAAAAATATAATAATTTCTCTATTTATAATATTTTTACTGCCTTAAATAAAATGGAAAAAAATAAATTTCTCATAATTCTTAAATTATTACTATAATAGTTTTAGAGTCCTGACAAATTTCAAAGAAGATAAATGTGCCTTTAATTATTTTAGTCCGTTTAATCTAAAATAAGTAAAAAAATTATATTTTAGATTATTTAAAAAGTGTTCTTTGATTGAATGCAAAAAAAACAGTTTTCGAAGCAAAAAAATTCCTTTTTAATATTTTCGCAAACAAACGCAAAAAAATGTTATGAGATTTTTACCAAATAATCAATTTAAATTTATAAGAATAGAAAACATTTTTTTTCATTTGAAAATTTTTAAATTTAATTTAGAAAATAGCTTTAGACCTGAGCTGGGTATCGATTCGATTTAAAATCGATATAATCGATTATTGTTTTCGGACAATAAAATCGATACTTGTTCATTGAGCATCGATCTTTCATGTACATTATGGCGGATCTATTTGAAGAAGCAGAAAAACGGTTTAAGGCTCTCATCGATTTTAATTCTTGGATTATTTTAAACTATGGGTCCAAAATGAGTTTCGAGTCGCCATCTTTTTTAAAAAGGTTTTTTTAAAATATTCAAAAATCGACTTAGACCTTTCATTTACAAGATCAAACAACTTTATGTTTCCTCTAAGTTAATGGGGGTTTTCTGGGTCGAAAAATTCATTTCCCATATATTTCTAATTTTAAGAGCCGCAAAAGAGGGCGCTTTTGCATGTTTATTTAATTTATTAAAAAAATGGTATCTTATTTATGTTTCAAAGTATTGTCCGTCACTTTACACTACTTTGGCCCATCTTTCAGGCAACAAACGAATCCCGCGTCGGAAAAATTCTTCATCCTTTGATAAGATCCAAGAATCGATCCATTCTTTCACTTTTTCAAAAGAATCGAAGCACTGGCCCGCCAGGCCGTGTGCCATCAACCTAAATAAATGGTAATCAGATGGAGCAACATCTGGAGAGTATGGCGGGTGAGGTAGAATTTCCCATTTCAGTGTTTCGAGGTACGTCTTGACTACTTTCGCCACGTGAGGTCAAGCATTGTCGTGTTGCAAAATTACTTTTTCGTGTCTATCAGCGTATTGCGGCCGTTTTGCTTTTAATGCCCGACTAAACGCAGCTCATAATAAATTACGCAAAGCTGATCCCACCAAATACACAACATGACATTGGATCCGTGAATATTCTGTCGAGGTGTCGCCGTAGGAGTGTGGCCGGGCAATCCCCATGATGTGCGTCGCTTAGGGTTGTCGTAGTGCACCCATTTTTCGTCCCCAGTAACAATACGATGAAGAAATCCTTTTCGTTTTTGTCTTTCAAGCAGCTGTTCACAAGCAAATAAACGTCGCTCAACATCTCTTGGTTTCAACTGATACGGTACCCAGTATCCTTGTTTCTGGATCATCCACAGCTGTTCCAGGCGTTTTGATACTGCTTGCTGAGTTACTCCCAATGATTTTGCTAGCTGTTCTTGAGTTTGGCACGAGTCTTCATTAAGTAAAGCCACCAGTTCATCATCTTCAAAAGTTTTTTCTCTGCCCCCGCTATGCCTAATTAACTAATATCGATGTAAGGTTATATTTATCGATGTCAAAACTGATGGAAAACAGCTGTGATTTATTTATTTGAACTATTACTGGCTACTAGCGCCATCTTTTTGAAAACGGCGGGAGCAAAGTTGTAAGTAAATTCTTCATTTTAGTTTTCTTTAACTAAGTTTTGAATTTTTGTTTTCGTTATTTGGAATTATGGAAACAAATTTAAGTGAATTTTGTATGAATTTTCTGCGGCTTTAACTTATTAACGCCTAACGTTTTAGTCGATTAATTTATTAAATCGATTTTTCTCGAAAATTGGGGATCGAGGCCAGCTCTACTTTACACTTGTTTTACAATTGTCTAACAATATTTCTCTAAGAGATTTGCTAATTTACAATTAAAAAAAAAAGTTTGAAATTAAGGTATGATTAGAAATTGTATGATACACAATTTTGAAAAATAAAATTTATGCGAATACAAATTTTAGCTCTAAATATTTGTTTTTATATAATAGATGTCCAACCCCTTGACCCTAGTGCTATTAATGCATTTTAACTTGACTCATTTTTACGAATATAATATTTTTAAATGAAAAAAATTAAAAGCATTTATAACAAAAATTAGGTAAAAATATAAAAAGCAATGCAAATATTTATTTATAAATGAAAAGCTTTTTAATCAAGCTTAATGACGTCACAAAAAATGTTTTTTTTAATAAAAACAATTTAATTTAATAAACAAATATTAATACAAATTAATGAAACAAATTGAAAGTGAAAAGTGATATTTAAGCATTATACATTAACAAACAATTAAATAAATATCAAATAAAAATTCCGCAGCAAAAAACAAAATGATGTAAAAATAAATGCAACAATTGTTTAAATCCATTTATGAATTATTAAATAAAATATTAATTAATTAATAATATAATATTCAAATGAAATAAAACCAGAATTCGAATTGTGAATAATAATTGTGTTAAATTTTGTGTTTAACCACAAGCAACATTTTTTTTGCAGTGTTGAGTGACGACAGCAGAAAAAAAGTGTTTAAAAATGCAGCAACTGTGATAAAAAATTAACAAACACACAAAAAACAAAAAAATACATAAATAATGCGATTAAAAACGACGCAGCTTAAAAAAAAGTGCAACAATTGACTTAAACAAATCCAGCAAAAATTCAACAATAAATATTACAAAAAAAAACACCCTATACCCATAAATCTCAAAGACCGCAAAGCGGTTGCAAATTGCGTTCCAGCCCCGCATAATGCCGGGCATCATTGTCCGGCAGCCACAGACACAATCCAGAAAGTCGCAGCTATTGCTCTTACTATTTCTACTGCTGCTCCTGCTACTCCTGACCAGTGCGCCCAGTCATGCCGGGTTCCAGGAGGTGGAGGCGTCGTCGAGCAATGTAGTGAGCGGCAGCAGCTCGGATGAGCACAGCTTCCATACGCCAGAGACAAAAACATCGCACAAATCGCAGAGCACGCAGCTGGTGCAACAGTTTCCCATGACGCTGCGACGTGGTCCAGGTCCTGGTCCACACATACAGCTGATCTTTGTTGCTTTGCTGCCCACCGTGGAATCGGATAATAAAAATGACTGCATAATGCCCAAGGTGCTGCCCGTGCTGGAGCTGGGCATATTGCATGCCCAGCAGCTGGGCTTTGCGCATGGCGTGCAGATTGACATTACACTCATATCACGTGATACCTTCTGCTCCTCCAAATACGGACCCATCGGTTTCTTCGAGATCTATACACAATGGCCGGAGGTACATGCAGTTTTTGGACTACCATGCGAGTATGTCCTGGCGCCCATATCACGTTATGCGGATGTTTGGCAAGTGCCAGTGTTGACCACCGGCGGCAATGCCAAGGAGTTTAGCAAGAAATCCGAGAGTTATTCGACACTAACCCGCCTCAAAGGCGCTCAGGTCAATAATTTGGGAAATGTGGTGAGCGCTATACTGGACAGCTTCAATTGGACCCGCACAACGCTGATCTATCAGAACGAGAATGTCAAGGTCAAGGGCAACTCGGTTTGTTTTCTCTGTCTTGCTGCCATACACGAGACCATTGAGAAACAATCGGTTTATCAGCTGGGCTTTGATACGACCACTTGGACCCAGGCGGACATAACACGCATGCTCAAAAATATCGCCATGCAAACAAGAAGTAAGTTGGGATTTATCACAGAAATATTTTTGGTTGGGGGTTTGGTTGGGTTAATGACTGACTCAGTCCATTGACTTTGGTTTTATCAAAGAAGAAACTTGGAATTTGTTTAAGAATAAAATTTTAAGAATGTTATTTATAAATTACGAATTCTTTCCTCTAACACAATTTATATTTGGAACCAGTCCCTGAGGTTACAGTGAACCTTCGGATAAATCGGAATTAGGCAATGAACGTCTTTACGAAAATTTTCCAAGTCCCCCAGATGCTCGCTTTTCAAAAACCTAAGCCTCCATCTTCGGGAAAATATTTTATCAGTTAATCTTATTTTGTCTACATCCGACTTTAATTCATAAGTTTAAAATTAGGCATTCTTTCTCTAAGCAATTTATAGTTGGAAACTCTGGAAACACTGTCTAAGGTTACAGACTTTCCGGCAAATTGGAATTGAACATAAACGTGCTCTGCTTTACAAGAACATAACTATTTGTAAGAAGAGAGCCCAAGGCTAATTTTTCCTCTTACAAGACTAAGAAATAGGCCCTTTTCAGAAGGTCTATACAGTGAAGAACTTCTACAAATCGAAATGAAATAATGAACATCTTCTATGTCACAAAAAGAGATTGGCAAGAGGAGACCCCACGTTAATTCTCTTACAGGGTTAAGAAGGAGTCTCTTTTAAATACTTTTCAATTCCTCCTGTAGGCAAAGTCCCTTGACTCGGTGACATCCGTAGGACCTTTATTCTAAAATTACGAATTCTTTCTCTTAAGCAAGTTCTATATAAAACTTTGAAACCAGTCATTAGGGTAATATTGAAGACCATCCAACAAATCGGATTTAAATTATGAACGTCTTCTACTTTACAAGAACAGATTGGCAGGAGAGAGAGAGAGAGAGAGCCCAATGTTAATCCTCTAAGAAGGTTAAGAAGGAGACCTTTTTAAGAAGGTCTATACATTGAAGAACTTATGCGAATCGGAATTAAGCAATGAACATCGTCTACGTCACAAGAGCATATTGGCAAGAGGAGACCCCTGCTAATCCTCTTAGAGTGCTAAGTAGGAGTTCTTTTTGAGTTTTTTCCCTTCTCTTTGTAGTCAAAGTGCCCTGACTCGAGGATCTATGGTCTACGGTGTAGGACCTTTATTCTGACTCCACTCAGACTTTTGTCTATTCCCTATCAGAAAAATAAAGAGAACTAATGTAGACATGAATTTTTCTAGAATATTATTTCCTCTTTCAGAAGGTCTTTAAAGTGAAGAACTTCTGCAAATCCAAATTAAACAATGAACATATTCTACGTCACAAAAACAGATTCACGATGGGAAACCCCATCCCCTTAGGCGAGTAAGAGGTAATCCCTTTGAGTACTTTCCCATCCTCCTATCGACAAAGTCCCCTGATTCGGCGATCTATGATCTATGAGGTAAGTTATTCTGAGCAGACTCGGCTCCAACTTTTGTTTATTCCATATCAGAAAAATGAATAGAATTCAAGCAGGCCCGAATATCCCTAAAATATTACTTCCTTTTGAGAAGGAAAATCGGAATCAAACAATAAACATCTTCTACGTCACAAAAACCGATTGGCAGTAGGAGACCACAAAACTAATCCTCTTAGAGGTCTTAGAAAGAGGCCTTTTGAGTACTTTTCCTTCCTCCTATAGACAAAGTCCCTTGACTTGTCGATTTATGATCTTTGGGGTAAGGCCTTTGGCTTGAATGTCTAGTGGTGGGACTCTAAGTATTGCTTCTAGGGCTTTCGTTGGAGTAGACCTTAAAGCCTGCGCTATGCAGTATTGAGTCTTTTTCATTATTTATAGATATGTGGACTTCTTGTGGCTCTCCACCATTCCAGAACTCCGTAGAGTAACACTGGCCGCACAAATGAGATGAAGATCCAGTGCATTAGTCTTAGTGACAGACCCCAAGTGTTCTTTTCCATCTTCTGCGATGCATACAGTGCATTTGTGGCTTTCTTAACCTTTTCCTCAACATTGGGTTTCCATCTCAACTTGTTGTCCGGTACTAATCCTAGATATTTCACGCTCTTTTTAGGGTTAAGCGAAATGCCGTTTATTGATGGCGAAGTCCATCGCGGTACCTTGTATCTCTTGGTGAAGAGAATTAGGTCCGTTGTCAGTATCTCTTTTAGTGTAGTGTCCATAACCGAACTAGTTCTCGTATGATATTTCCCACGCTTATTATGGCTATGTCAACCGCATTGGCAGGTATTCTTGGGGCATTTCGTTTAAATCTGTTAAAGATGTCGTTACAACTAGATTCCATAATAAGTAACCTTTTTCATCACAATCGTGGTTCCCCATTCAGCTTTAATTTTCCTGAGCTTGATAGGCTTTGTATCCAGGAGTTTATGGCCTCTAGAGATACCTTTGTTGTGAGGGTTCACATTATGGCTTCCGTGGATACATTGTACAAGGCACCCGAGATGTCCAGGAACGCTCCCAGAACGTAATCCTTGTGTTGTAGGGCTTTGTCAATGGGAGCTTTTATGGATTACAGCGGTGTATCCATTGATTGGGTTCTACAAGTTGGTTAGTGCCTTGCCTTATATAGAGATCCAGGAGTTTGCTGAAATTCAGAAATGAGGTAAGGCATATTGGTCTGTAATCTTTTGGCTGCACGTGATTGCATTTCCCTGCTTTTGGCAGGAACACAACTTGTGCTGTATTCCTGTGTATTCCAGAGGATATAGGAACATGTCCGTATCTCCAACATGCTTTGAATATGTAATCCAGCCATGGCGTGACTTATTCTTTGGTCTTCTGCAATATGGTCGGAATTACAACGTCTAGGCGAGGGGACTTGTAGCTCGCGAAGCAGTCTATGGCCCACTGGATCTTGTGTGGTGTGATTACGTCCACAGTTACTTTGCCCTGCTGGCTGGAACGAATTATTAGCGGGTCGAGTGTACGGATGTCTATGCATTCTGAGAAGTGCTCGATTGGCAGGTCGCTTTCTTAGTATTTTCTATCCACTGGATTTGAATTTGAATAAAATTATAAATGAAAATGAAATCGAGACATCTGTAAATCTACTTAATGGAGCCTCTAATGCACCTCTGGAGAGGCTTTTATTGAAGTATTGTAAAATCTATCTATATAATTTTTTGTTAAAAACTTGGAAACTGGGAACTTTAAAAATTTAAAACTAAGAGTACAAATCGATCGTCGTTTAAAATTGAAAAGAATTTTGATATGTTTATTGAATTTTTACAATCAGTAAATTAGATGAATTTGATTTGAACAATTAAAAGAACAGTTGGTCTCCATTAAGATTAGCAATTATATTCCGGCAAGTGGTTATTATAATAGGAAGAACTCTTCTACAAAATCTGAAAATCTCATTAAATTGCCATAGCTCAATTTAATGACTTCGTCTTCTATATGTCTAAATATCTTTCTAAACTTCAAGTTAGACTAGTTCTTTAGTTAAAGTGGGTCAAATAGAAATTACGCATACGCCACATACCCCCATTTTTCTCGCACATGCCGCCTCAAAAAGTATCAGTTCTGCTTTTCGCATTTACAATACGAATCTATTATGTTCAGCATTCCGTAGCCAAGGTTTCCCCGCTATAGCCTTGTCCACTTGCTCTTCCGTCGAATAAATGCGCTTGCACTTTCGAGCGCATTTGCAGCTCAACTTTGTAACCCCCGGAACAGAAATAGAACATCTGGTTCTAGTAGTTCTATTTCTAGTATCATTATAAGCGAGACCAATTGCTTTAATTAGATATCACAAGTCATGCATATCAATTTTATAGGCAAATTAAAATAGTTTGTAAAAACCAGAAAATAAAAGAAAAGGTAAAATTAATAAAAAATAGATATATAAATGTCATAAAAAATAAATATCGAGATGATTTATGTGCCTAATGCTATAATGCGAATTAATGTATTTATAGATGGAAATCCATATTGTGCTCCGTACAACTGGGCGTATGAGCAATGCGTACAGATTGCGTCAAATTAAAATCGCTTCTGGTTTATGGCAAACGGATATCATATTTAATAAAAATTAAGTGAAAATTGATCGGCTCAATCTGACAGCTGTCAATAAAGCGTGTCAATCTATAAATAAACTCATTTAGATGCATCTAAATTACTTATATATAGTTTTATTATGGCATTTGGCGCCATGCTAAATTCGAGAAAAAAAAATAAACTTTAATTGCAATTCGTTTAATTTTATTTATTGGCAATTAACACAATAAACAATGACAAACTGTTTGCATATTTGTGACTAATATGTATTTTAAATACATATGTACAAATTAGTGTTTGTATGGGTGGAAGAGGTTTCCTCACAGTTCTATGCTAATTGACTTTAAATATTAAACGCAATGGCTTAATTCGAAAGTAAATGAGCAATGGCGACTTTGGCATACCCTAAACCCCAAATGATTCACTATAGATACTTTATTTTTTCAAAGTTCTTAAATGTTTTAAGGACTAAAGACGTGCTTAGAAATCATCATTAGTCCCAATTCCTTTCCGTAGATATCGATTCTTTTATTTTAACATACAATTTTCGGTCTTCTAGGTAGGTTTTTATTAGGTGAAAAAATGGAGCAGGAAGTAATTTTTTAATTTTAAACAGAAAACCCAGCTATCCAAACTCTATCAAATGCTTGTTTGACGTCTACATATACTCCGCAGCAGTGTTCCTTGTCGTCAAACGCCTGAAGGATGTGATTCGTGACTCGGTGTATCTGCTCTATTGTGCCATGTTCTTCCCTGAATCCAAATTGATGATCAGGAAGTGAGTCGCAGTTTTCAGATATCCTTCTAAAAATCTTTTATTCTCATACTTTAGACATTGTGGGGAGGAGACTAATTGGTCTGTAAGATTCGGGGTCACTTTCCGCTTAGTGAATCATAACAGGTGGGTCAAAAAGTCTTTGGCCTGACATAGAGATGGCGACTCCAGTTGATTATCCCTATGATTTTTCGATACTACCAACCTTCAAATGCATCCTGTCAAAATTTCAAGTCAATCTGTTTATAATTACCCAAGTTACAGACGTTCAACTTTACAAAAATCATGGATTCAAAGCAATTTCGTGTTTTGATTTATCATTGTTTTTTGATGGGAAAAAGTACCGTCACAGCTCACCAATGGCTTGAAAAGTGTTGTAAGGATCTGCACCATCAAAATCAAGTGTTAAATACTGGTTCGCTGAGTTTAGAGGCGGTCGTTCAGACACCGATGATGCTGAACGCTCTGGTCATCCAAATGAGGCAGTTACGGCAGAAAACGTCGAAAAAGTCGAGCAAATGATATTGTACTTTCCAACCGCAAAGTGAAGTTGCAAGAGGTAGCTGATGCCATAAAGTTATCAAAAGGTACCATTTTCACCATAATACACGAACATTTGGGCATGAAAAGCTGTTTTCAAAGTGGGTGCCGCGCTTCCTCAAACCGGAAGAAAACAACACCGAATGAAAACTTCCCAGATAGGACATAATCAGCGAATTGGGCTTCGAATTGCTTCCCCACCCACCGTATAGTCCAGATCTGGCCCTCAGCGACCACCACCTTTTCTCCCAGCTCAAAAAGATGGTCTGTGGCAGGAGATTTCGCTCTAATGAGGAGGTGATCGCCGAAACTGAAGTGTATTTTGGGGCCTCGAAACTTCGGCCTACAAGACCGTAATTGAAAAGTTATAGAAGCGGTTTAATGCTTGTATCTCTGCCAAAGGGAACTACTTTGATGGATAAATATGAATTACTGTAGAAAATTGTGTTTTTCTTAGTTAGGCCAAAGACTTATTGACCAACCTGTTAGTTATCCATGTCTTCGATTGGGCAGGGAAATGTTGCATCCTTAATATAGCATTGAATATCAATGTTAAAAATAGAAGAGCTTTAGTTGGCAGAACTTTCAGAGTTGCATGGCATATTCCGTCATGACCTGGAGCCTGGGTCCTTGGGAGCTGTTTTTTATTGGGAGTGCCAATTGGAGTGGGCTATTGAGCTCATTAAGAGTCTGGACCAGTTCCTCATCTGTGGCTAGGCTGAATGAAGTAAAGCGCTTTTCAAGGTGATTGGCAAATGTTTCTCCTTGTTCAAAGGCAGAGCGGCTATAGGACTCCATCCTGACATCTAAGAGGGACTGTTCGAAAAGGCTGTCTTTTAATATTACGTGTGGCCTTCCAGCCGGCTTCGGGCTTATAGTCAAGACCTTCGAGCTTCCTGTCAAACCAATGCTGTCTGTGGACTTGAAGTGCTTCTTTTAACTCTCTCTCAGTTTTTTTTTGTCTCTAGGGTACTCCGCAGTCTACTCCGGAGTCGTCGCTTCCATAAGAGTAAATTAAGAAGCTCGGCCCTAAGTTGGTTGCCTAAATCATTTGTCTCTAGGGTAATGACTGGATTGGAATCTCCTCCGGAGTCGTCGCTTCCATAAGAGTAAATTAAAGAGCTCGGCCCTAAGTTGGTTGCCTAAATCATCCAGTCTAATAGCTGCTGGTTGCGTGTTGGCTATCGACTGCTTGTTCTACATCTTTACCAGAACTTATTTCCATATCGAGATGGAATGTATTTTTCAGTATGTTCTGGAAGATTTCCAAATTTGTTTTCTATCTAATGAGTCGAGGTACATTTTAGTAGATTGTGGGTACCGTGCCTAGAATAATAATTAATGCAGCTCCCAATTATCAGATATATCCAAAAGCTGATCAGGAGTACCTTGATACACCGCCAAATCAAAGCAGGATGGGCCTCTGTTTGACAGGACTCCTTAATGCTGCTAAGACATCTCTAGCTAAACGATCTATTTTGGCGACCATATAATAAGAAATATAAAATTTATATAAATATAAGTACTTTTAATAATTTTGCAAAATATATAAAAAAAAAGTCACAATTCGACAACCAACTTTTCTCGAAAATAATTATTTTAAGTCAGGAGGGAACCCAGATTGTTATTTTTGCTTGTTCTTCAAAAGCTCGAAATAATATTTTTACAAAAAAAAATATAAAAAAAAAAAATCGCTCGAATTGCTTCTTCACATATTCGCAGCTACCCTTCCATTCCAAGAGTATCTCTCACTACGTATACGTATTTAAAATTACGTATACGTAATTCTTAAGTTATTTTTAAATGACATTTTGCACAGTTTGTTGCATGCAAATGTTTTAATTAAAAACATCAGCTGCTTTTTTATTTATTGTCTGCCCCAAACAGAAGCCGACAAAGAAAGTTTGGAACATCTGGCTCTATCTCTCCATAGATAGTAGAAGGTTCCACAGTAAAACCGAACCAGAAGTTCAAGGCCAGTTGAAATTGTTTAAATTGTCTCGCGCCTTATTTGGTTGTGGGCGTCCAAAATAAATAGATTCTTTTTTTTCGTTTTCACCGCAAACAAGTCTTTAATTTAAAAAAAAAAAAAGATTTATTTATGTATATCTGAAAAAAGTTGTGCGGACATGTTATGCATAATAATTTGTTGAGAACGAGCGAGAAGTGAAACAGTTTTTAAGATAAATAAACAGAATTATAAAAGCAACTGGTTGTATAAACTAAAGTTTTGTTTATGTAAATATAATTTATGACTGTTATTGTTGAACTTACGTAGTGCAGTGTTGACCCAGTTCTTCAGGGAAATTCCGCTGTTTTGAAATAGTTTCTTATTTATCTAGTTATCTTAATTCTTTTCGAATCATGTAGAAACTTTGTAAATTTATTGAATTTCTATTAATATCGTAAACATTTAGGCTAAAAATATGCTCATTGTTTACCTTTTGGCCGTGGCTGAAACTACAATGCGGGGCACTTCAGTATGACTGAAAGTCATATTATTTATTTAAAAAAAAAATAAAAAAATGCATGCATAAGGCGTTCTTCAATCTTTTGGGGAATCACATTCTTCAAGAAATATAAAGTTTTATAATAGATTAATTTGGTTTTTAAAAGTAGTTTTCTGGAAGACTTTTCTGCCGGGAGTATAAAAATATATGAAATATTCTCATGTGACATTTTTTTGAAGAATTTAGATTGCCTCCAAATATTCCAATTTAATTAACTTAACATTAAAAACATATAAAATAAATAAAATTTTATATTTATCGGCGCAAATAAGTAGATCGGATCACTTTTACCCAACCTTCTCCGATTTTAATGACTTTTACATAATAGCCAAGAGTAACCCCTTCAAAAGCACGCATAAATTGGCATTACCACTTTTTTTAAAGCGGGAGATTACTTTTAAATTTTAAATTGAAAACTAAAAATTATAAAAATTTACTAAAAACATCTTCAAAAAATTTATATATTTTTTTAATTTAATTTTTTTGTTCAAGGTTTATAAATATTGTCAAAGAAAAGGAAATATTCACGGTTTGTGTTGAGTTATCGATAACTTGATAAATAATCGGAATTTTGCAATATATGTTGACGTAGTTACTATTGACTAGTAGCTCTACCAAATATATAAAATTAATCAAAATCGGAGAAGTTTGCGGAAAAAGTGGCCAGCTTTACTTATTTTACCAGTTATATATTTTTTATCTATCGATATAAATATTGATTTATTTACATTATAAAAATGCACTTGAATTTTTAATTAATTTGGTTTCTTTTCTACATTTAATTGTATTATTGTTTATAAATAAATAAATACACCAAAAATATTTAACATTTAATTAAGACTGTACGCAGCACCCAAAAGGCTTCAAAACAAAACTAGAAACGGAAAAAATACACAACCAAACATTGGCTTGCCAACTTACGAGGAACAGTTTTGAACCATTTTTTTGTAAAAAATATGAATATATTTAAATAAAATAAAAGTATGTTTTTCCATCATAAACAAAAATAATGTACAATAAATTATTTCGGTAGCGAATTTCTTGTAAATGGCGGCTAGGAGCAACCTGTGAAAAATATTTATTGATATTTATTCTGAGCCCTTAGGGACCAAATGGGACTCGAAACATCCAAACAATGTATTTCATTATTTTTTTTTATATAAGTATTAAATTTAATGGACAATATACCATATAAATAATAAATGATTAGGCTAACGGGCAGGGATTTTTGGCTTCATTTAGCCATAGGCCCTTTGGGGTTAGATTTTTAAGATTTCGGATGCAGCGTGTCGAAATACATTAGAAAGCATATGCCTCACCAGATCCCTTTTTTTTTTGTTATTGAATGCCATCATACAAAAATGTTATGAAAATTACAAAAAATACCGAATAAAATACTACTTTTCCTCGGTAGAGGCACATAATATATTTTTGGCTGCTGCGTACAGGCCTTTCAGTAAAAAATTAGTAAATTAAGTACATTTTAACTTGAAATTGAGTTTTTACTGGACTAAAAAGGGGAAATCTGAACATTTTGGTATATATACCTAGTTTTTTTGGATAGCATTCGTATTCTTATAAGAATTAAAAGAAAGTCTTGTTTGACCTATAAATCACTACATTTTATTTTATTGTTTTCGATTTCGATAAAAATGTATTTTTCTTAAAAAGGCACGAAAAAAATACTCTAGCAGTTTCTTAAATTATTTAAGCCTATTGATGTAACAAAGTATTGTATTAATTGTTAAAATTTTATAATTAACAAAATAATAAATTAAGTAATAAAAGAGTAGGGCAAAGAGCAGAGATTTTTGGGCTCCTTTAGGTAAATCCTAAGCCCTTTGGGTTGATTCTTTTAGATAATTCGAATGCAGCATGACGAAATACATTACAAAACATATGCCTTATCTCTAGATCTATTTTTATTATGTTATTAAACGCCGTCATACAAAAAAAAATTTATAAAAACGGCATAGCTTTCGTGTTTGTATAAGAACTAAAAAATTTTTGTTTATCCTATAATTCACTAAATTTTATTTTTTTCGATTTCGATACAAATTTATTGGGTCTTTGTGTAAAGGCACGAAAACAAATATTTTAAGAGGTTCCCTAATCATTGAGGTCTATTTTTATTATTTGAAAATAAAAAATTTTGTCTAAATATACAGATATGGCTAGCATCGTGGGCATAGAATAAGCACTTTTATCTGAAATATGTCTTTCCTACATATGCATTTTTGTGGCATTATGATAACAATTTAAGTATATATATCTTCAATCTGCTTAGCTTTAAAGCTTTTCCCAAAATCACAGCAATAAACTTTTTACAAGTAGTACACAGTATTTTAGTATTTTTCCACTGTACACAACTAGGAAGTACCGAATATTTTAAAGTGCCCCACATTGTCCAAGACTTAGAGGGGATTACAGAATGATTTAAAAGTGCTTTTAAGTACATATTAGATACAAATATACCTACATAATAAACTTTCTAGTTTATAAATAATTTTCTAGACTCAACAGAACATTATATTGTCTTTATAGATTACAAAAAACAAAACATTTTGAATCAACTTCTATAAATTATAAAGTGCTTGGACATTTTGATTGAAAATCAATCTTCAAAGAAACGCGCCCTGTACACGTGGCAACCTTTAATGACCCAACAACTGACACTTGAGATGACAGCTCCATAAACAGCTCCAAATAGAATTGCAAATTTAACTGAGACTGACTCAAATCAATGAAATCATTCCTATACCATATAATAATATTCCATTTATACCATTTTGTTTTCGTAAGTTACAATAAAAAAAATCAACTTTTAATTACTTATATCACAGCGCATAAACAAAAATAATACTTATCTTTGTTTGTCTCAGTTTATGAGTCAGCTTTGGAAAGGGAAGTAGACTAAGGGGGTTTATTGGGTGTTAAATGCGACATAAGTTTGGGAATTTGAAATGTAGTATATAAGCGATTGATTTTGGAGAGCTGAGCAGTTAGTAATAGAGACACATAGATAGATATACCTATATAGATATAGAGATGCAGCAAACAAGCAATAAATAAAACCAATGTGTACATATGGAATATAAAATAAATATATGGAAAATACTATTCTGAGCAAATAAATAATGGTTATATTTTAATTATAGGTGCATATACTCGTACTATAAATAAATAATAATAAAATTGCAATAAATATGAAATATAAGCTAACAAAATATGCTAAAAAACCCTAAAAAATGAAAAAATACTAATTTTCAGTAAGCCCTTGAACAAAAAATAGACAGATAAATCTAGATATAAGGATGCAGCAATTACGGCAATAAATAAACATAATGGCTAAACGAAATAAATATTTGGAAAATACTCTTCTAAAATAATAAATAATAGTTATATTACGATAAATAAATAATAAAAAATAAATAACAAATATAAAATACCAATAAACAAAAAATACTAAAAAATTAAAAAATTTTAAAATATACTTCTTTTAATTTTCAATTAGCCTTTTAACAAAAAATAGTGTTCAAAAGAGGCATAAAAAACATATATATTTTTTAATTGATTTGATGGGAATTTTATTAATTTATTTTATTTAATTAATCAATCAATTTCGTTTGTTTATACATATGATTTTTTTAAAGTTCCGAAAAGCCTCAGAGCCACCGCTTGGTCGAACATCCTCAAACCTCAGACGTATTTCTTCTTTTATTAATCCTTTTAAAGGTTTAAAGATTTCTATTTTAGTACTAGTGAGCCCGGCAGACATTGTCCTGCCCAAACTTTTTGAATACTCTTAAAATGAATAAACATCGTAAGATTCTCTAGTTAGCTTATTTGGAAAAATATTAAATTTTTAGATTAGTTTGCAGGTCGATTCAAACTGGCACCATTATTGGTCGAATGTCGCGCTTAACAGGTCTGTCTTAACCGAATTCTTTCACGTTCATTGCGATCTTCACGTTCCTGGGCAGTATGTTTATATTCATGATTAATTTGATTCGTTGCATTTCTTCCATTTAAAATACTTCATGCATTGATAGATTAGGAGACGGCATTCGCTATTCTCAATGATTGAAACGATGTTGGACCTCGAACATTAATGAACCACCATACCATTTTTTGTATAAATGGCAATATACACACAAAAACCGATATTCACAAAAATGCGTATATCTCACGAACCACGCAATAGGCTTAAAACCTTCTTATTGACAACCTCTAACACACGCAAAAATCAGATTTGATATTCATCGACGCGTTCATGAGAACACCAGTAGCATGTAAAACAAAAGTTTTTATTATTTATACAGATTTAGAAGTTGATCTCTCCTGATTTAGAGATAGCAATTGAAGACATCTTTTCTTTTCCGTACTTTTCTCTGTTTTTACGCTGTACAATGCCTTTCTTCTTCTTTTTTTATACTATGCGATTATTTCAGATAAGTTCACAGGCCACTTTCACTTCTTGGTTCAGCTCACTAAGTTAGTGTGACCAGATACCGCGATTAAGCAGTACAGAATATTTGCTACAAAAAAGAAATTATTTTTCATAATTGGTTTACGCTCTGAAAAACGAGTATGCATATTTTATTCGGATTCATTTTGAAACCGTATTTTTGATGCTCTAAAATTTCACCAAAACCATTTTTTTTATCTTGTTTTAAGCCGAATGTTTTGTCGATAAAGAAAGTAAAACAAATTGGCAAAATGGCTTGAAAAAATGAATTGAAATAATTTTTAGAATATTTTTGTATACTCTTAGGTCCTAGTTATGCCAATTTGAGGTTAAAAAACTATTGATACTACTATTAATTAATTTCTAACTCTAGATGGCAATACAAAAGTTACTTTATTAAGAAGTTCGGTGAAAAAAGGCTAAAAGGGCTATATATGGAAATTAGGGTATGAAATAAAAATTAAAAAATATTCAACATATTCGATAAGTTCTAAATATAATTCAGAGGTATAATGGACATGGGAGTGGATTTTTAGGAAACCATAAAGTTATACAAACATTTCCCAAACATGAAATATACTCCTCTTTTAAATGATACATTCCAATTCTACGTGGATCTCAAGAGTTTTATGGCACATTAGTGGGAATCATGTGTACTACTATCACAAAATATATATTTTATTAAAAAATCAAATGTCTGCCATCTTTATTAATGGAAGATCGTAAATTTTTCATATCATATTTGAAGGATTTGAAATATGAAGAAATAAGGATCTGGACTAGAATTAATATATCACAAAGCACTTTTAAGGGATTTTAGTGAATTGTGAAGAAATAGGTATCTGGTTAGCAGGATCTCAAAGTCGTTTGTTAAAGCAAACGATTATAAAATAGGTATCCACGTCACTTAGGCGGGAAGTTCCTCAGCTATTCTAATTTCATGGTATTTCAAGAACTTTTTAACTCATGTCATGGATTTTATTGGTCAATAATATCGAACTAATTTTCCGTAAACTTTTCAAAAAAGAAAGCTTTTGAATTATACATATAAGAGGGATTATCTTTGAATTTTAAATAAATTAAAGGATTATAGGCGGAATATTCAATATATTTTAGTACAAGGAAAAGTCGGAGCTTATGAAAGATACAAATTGAACAAACTGTCATTATCGTCAGTTCACTCTATATATAGAACTTAAGATATTCTAAGATACCCCTTTGCAAAAAAATATCTACGCCCATGTATCAGCTGCCTATTGCAGTCGACAACAATAATAACAACAACAAAGTGTGTGCACTTGCCATACACACACATATCACAAATTTACTTTTTGGCTATACAAGTGTATGTGTGTTTATCTATGTGTGTTTTTTGTTTGTGTGTGTGTTTATCTATGTGTGTGTGTGTGTGTCTGTATGTCAGTGCAATGTTTAAAAATTTTATAATTAAATCAAGACAAGTCAAAGTTTTTAGCACTGAACTTGACATTGACAGCTTGTAAAATATAAACTTATGCTTATTGCACGGATATGCAGCGCTCTCTCACTTTGTCTCTCTTTCTTCCTCTCTTTCTCTCTCTCTTTCTCTCTCTGTCACTCTCTTTCTCTCTGACCCCCTCTCTCCTATTTGCCACCTCAGTTGCACTTTTGCACTTGACAAACAAAAAGAACAATTTGCAAATGACTTTTAAATAATTAAACGCATTTGCAGTGTTGTAAAAGCACAAAATGACATAATGACGTAGCAAATTAGATTGCATTTTAATTTGACTGCAAAGACAAACGGCAAATAGGCGAAAATCCTATTATGACAAAAATAAATTTGGCCCGTTTGTTATTTCCAAATGTTGTTTAGAATTCGCAATTTATGTCAGTTATCTTTTTAAGGGATTAGTTTGTTGCTCTGAGGTAAATATTTAATTGAACTCATAATTTAATGAAATTTCGAAAGCTGGTCGTTACTGAATCGGAAAATCGAGTAATGCTCATTACAGAGTTGAAGCTTAGTGGATTTTATAATGATGCATAACATTTACAAACAATTATTGTGCAATCTGGCAACGCCTGCCCTGGCCGTCTAACTAAGGCCTCATTGCGTATACGTAATTTTTTGTAAGTTCGACTTTAAAACGAACAAAAGTAAAAACTTTTTATATTTAAAAGAAACATTTTTAAAATGTAATTTTAACAAATTCCCCTATCTCTACTACCCATATAAAGCTACATTACGTATACTTAATTTTAGTAAGAAATCTCATAATTTATGATTGGTCAGCCGAAATTTCCAGAACAAATCAAATATTCAAGAATAACTTTAAAATATCTCAAATATGTTAATTCAAATTGAGTTTGCTTGAACTAATTTTCGGAAAATTTAAAAAAATGGCGAAATAAAACAGTATTTTCATGAAGTTTTGTTAGGTTACTTTTTCGCAAAGAGAACCGCTCCCGAAAGTCATCGTTTGCTCGTAGAAGTTTATGGGGAATATTCTCTATCAAGAACACAGTGTTTTGATTGATTTCAACTCTTTAGAAGTAGTGATTTTGATGTAAAAGACAAAGAGGGAATACAGGGGACCGTCACCGACTCCAATTGATGCGTTTGATGCATGCACTCAGAGAAAAGCGGCCAGAATATGAGCAAAGACATGATAAAGTAATTTTGCAACATGACAATGCTCGGCCCCATGCCGCGAAAGTCGTGAAAACATACTTGGAAACGTTAAAATGGGAGGTGCTACCTCACCCGCCGTACTCTCCGGACATCGCCCCATCCGATTACCACCTTTGTGGATCGATGGCAGTTGCCTTGACTAACCAGCGGTTCACTCCAAGAATTAGGTCGATTCATGGATAGCTCCAAAAGACGAGTCGTTCTTCCGAGACAGGATTCGAAAAATACCAGAAAGATGGTAAAAAGTATTGGCTAGCGATGGACAATACTTTGAACATTAAATTTTGTATCCATTTTTTCAGAATAAATAGCTGATAATTGGAAAAAAAGTGCGGAAATTAATTCAAGGTTTTAAAGAACTAATAATAATAATAATCGTTGTGGGTTGGGAAAGACCTATATGCACTGCGACCCCTTTTTATTTAGACGTTCATTATGTGGAAGAAACTGACCAGCTCCTTCTTCACAGGCGGCTTTTGAAGGTCTCCATCTTCTAGGTACATAGAATTTTTTGCTTTCTGCTGCATTTACAATTTGTAATCAGGTGTTCCGTTGAGTCTTCTTAATCACAGCAGAATCTGCATGTGTTTGAATTCGATTTTTTGGAATGGTTGAGGCCGTCAAGGCCATTCCAGTATTCTATGACTTTTTGTCGAGTCCATTTTTTAGTCTCATGTTTTATATGGTATTTGTTGAATCCAAAACAGGGATAGCTTTTCACCTCTTCTTGACGTAAAGGTCCGTCTTTTCATTACATTCATGTCCTTCATGATCAGGCACCCATACCAAAGAGACTTGGTTGTGGGCGGTTAACTTTCTTAAGTCCTCTTTTATATGTAAGCTCTTGGATGTGTCATTGCTTAAGGTAATTGATTTTGGTGCTCTGGAACCCACTATTCCTGCTCCTACCGCTTGGAGCGTTTTAACCATTTTTATGGATCGTCAAATAACCAGATTGGGTTAGCATTCCATTCCTCTCTTGATGGAAAAATGACTTTCTATCTCTTGGTAAAGTTGAGTATGTACTGTGTTTGTTTGGGTTTTAGCCTGGGTCATGCATGTTGCGTTTCCGACCCTTGTAAGAATTTGTAGATGATCAGCGAGGTTTCCTGGTTTAAATTTTCCATTTAAGTGGATTGAGAGTGCTTGCCTCCTCTTGTATTACGATATGCAGCGGTGTAAATTTAGTTGTGCTTCCGTGCCAGCAGCTCATTGCTCTGTGATGCTTAGGCAGGCTAGCTTCTGTAGTTTACTCATTTTTAACACAGATGTGGTTTGTTTGGTGCTCTATAGAATGACCATTTGGGTGTAGATCCAGAACGTCATTTTGGGGCTCACACCCCAAGATTTACCCAGTAGTTGTTTCGTAGACCAGAGGTTTCTTTTGGCCCTTGTGATTACGGAATCAAGGTGTGCGCCCCAAGTGATTTTTTTATCCAGGATAGTTCCTAGTTATTTTACCTCTTCCTTTAGGGGAACCTCTGTCTCTTCTATTGTTAGTGTGGGAATATGGAACGCCTTTTTCTTGTAAATGGAACAATGTTTTGTAGCATTGATTGACTGTCCCTCTTTCTAATACCATTCCCAAGTTGTGTCTAAGGCGTCTTGCATCAAGTCCCCAATTGTTCTTTCATGGTTGCCTGTGATAATTACAGATATGTCGTCTGCATTTTCGATTGTTTTGTAACCTCTGTTGTTTAGGGTCTGATTAAGGTTATCAACTATCAAGAACCAGAGGTGATGACATCCTTTTCAATTTGTCTTAGTGATGCTGTGATCTGTCTTTGGTTTAGCATATTGCTTATCCATTGTTCTATCGATGGATGTGCTCCTCTGCTGGATAGTCCAAGTACTTTTAAAGTTCTTTAAAGCTCGCGTGATCGAAATCCACCTCAAGGCAACTTCTTTTAGCATAAAGAACGAACTTTATCGTAGATTTTAGATTTTTCTCGCTATATTTTACTTATATACCTTTTTAAAGCTTCTGTTGTCGCAAGTAATTACCTTAACAATCCAGTCTTGGGTTTCCCAATTGCTTTTGTTGTCTGGCCACGTTTTGAACAGGATGGCTAAACTGAGACTAAGCTATTAAAAATGAGCAACTTTTGGAGCTGGCCATTTTTGGTAGAAGCAAAGTATCGATTTCGATATTTCATCATTAAAGAATTTACCTTCACAAAACAAATTATTTTTTGTTTTACAATATCTAGAACTGCCAAAATTTATGAATACCTTTCATGTTAATGGTTATAAATGTTTTTGCTGTAGTTACCAAGTTTAAATATTTTGGCATTAAGTGCTTCATCATCGTTTTTATTTATAGAATAAATTGTTACATATTTGATATGCAAATATTAAATAAATTGACTTGGCTTTTTCAGCTTACTTGCATTTAGTCTGGCATACGTTGCGTATACTTGATTTGTACCCAATGGCCAGAAAAATATGATATATTATAGAATATTAATATTCAGATATTTGTTTCTAGTCATGTTTTAGACATTGGATTTCAATTGAAACCGGTAGAGAAATTTGATATTAGCTATGGTAAAATTTTGTTACCCTTACTTTCAAAGCAATCAAAATTTATTTTAAAAAATTGGATCCTTAAAATTTATTTGATGGTATTTTGTAAAAACAAATTAAAGGTCTGAGTATTCCTCTATGAGATTTATTGTGAGAGCTTGTGTATCATCAAAAGTTTCTTGTCAAAAAAAAATTTTTATCGATCGGCTAATGATCGGTTTTTTTGTACTTTATAAAGATAAAATCTTTAAATTCTATGCATTAAATAAAAAAAATGCAGTCTAGACTTATTTAACTTAGGTCGTAATGCCTCAAGCTTAAGTTCTGAAATTCTTGTAAAAGTTTTATTAGCCTATCGTCTATCGATTAATGATGTCGTTTTTATTAAAAATCTTTTTTTGTGCCTTATAAAGATAAAATATTTCAATTTTATAAATAAATAATATAAAAAATGGCGGACGTAAAGTCGGGCGCGGACGACTTTAGGATACCCTGTAGCACTAGCTTGTAATAAAGTCCGATTTCTTCACAAAAAACAAAAACAGAAGAATTTTTAAGCAACAATTTTTTAATTTTACCGATCATTTCTATTGGAGCTATATGATATAGTCAACCGATTTCAATAAAATTTGACACAGTGCTTAAATACCTTAAAAAAGATATGAATGCCAAATTTATTTCAAATATGTTTACAAACAAACAAAACACATCGAATTTTGTATAAAAAACGTGTTTTTAGACAGATTGGTCCTTTTCGAGCTATATGATCTAGTCAAACGATTTGGATTAAATTTGGTACAGTGCTTAGGAACTATAAAATACTCACGAATGTATCTAACAAACAAACGAAACACAACAAATTTTGTTAAAAAATCGATTTTTTGGAAGATCGGACCTATGGGAGCTATATGATATAGACAACCGATTTTGTTCAACTTTGCCACATTGATTAAGTGGTCTAAAAAATTTCGAAACGCCAAATCTGGTTACGATATCTTTATTAAAAAATGGCGGAAGTAAAGTCGGGCGCGGACGACTTTAGGATACCCTGTACCACTAGCTTGTAATAAAGTCCGATTTCTTCACAAAAAACCAAAAACAGAAGAATTTTTAAGCAAAAATTTTTTTTTGACCGATCGTTCCTATGGGAGCTATATGATATAGTCAACCGATTTCAATAAAATTTGACACGGTGCTTAAATACCTTAAAAAAGATATGAACGCCAAAGTTATTTCAAATATCTTTACAAACAAACAAAACACATCGAATTTTGTATAAAAAACGTGTTTTTGGACCGATTGGTCCTATGGGAGCTATATTATCTAGTCAAACGATTTGGATTAAATTTAGTACAGTGCTTAGGAACTATAAAACACTCACGAATGTCAAATTTGGTCCCAATATCTTAACAAACAAACGAAACACAACAAATTTTGTTAAAAAATCGATGTTTTGGAAGATCGGACCTATGGGAGCTATATGATATAGTCCACCGATTTTGTTCAAATTTGGCACATTGCTTAAGTGGTCTAAAAAATTTCTAAACGCCAAATCTGGTTACGATATCTTTATTAAAAAACGAAATATAGCCAATTTTTCTTTAAAAAAGTTATTTTGGCCGATCGGTCCTATGGGAGCTATATGATATAGTCAACCGATTTTGATCAAATTTGGTACAGTGATTGGGAACTATAAAAAACTTTCGATTGCCAAATTTCGTTACGATATCTTCATAAACAAACGAATTATTCATCTAAAACGCTTTTTTTTTTCGAGGTCGTCTCAAACACCCCCATGGGAGCTATATAATTTATCCCCGATATCCAAAAACTAAAATAAACTTGCCTCCTATGGAATAATATGGGATCTAATGTGAAAGTTTGGTAACTCTAGCTCTTACCATCTCTGAGATCTAGGCGTTCACACGGACGGACGGACGGACAGACGGACAGACGGACGGACAGACGGACAGACGGACAGACGGACAGACGGACATGGGTATATCGACTTCTCTATTCACCCTGATCATATTTTAGGTAACTTTGGGGTGTCTCCGACGTCTCCTTCTATATGTTACATACATTTTCGGCTTGCACAAACTTAATATACCCTTGGACCATACGGTACAGGGTATAAAAATGCTAACAAAAAATTTTTTACTTAGGACGTAATGCCTCAAGATTGAAATCGGAAGTTCATGTAAATTTTTTTTTTATTTATATACCGTAGATCGATTATTGATATCATCATTAATAGTTTTCCTATATTTGATTAATCAACATAACCACCTAAAGAGTATTTTTTAATATGTCGACATGTAAATAATGATTTAAAATTATATTGAAACAACTTCATTGCTGATGGACAGTTTAATTATTTGGATTATTCCAAATTATATGGCAGCCATTGCAAATTTTCAATTTTATTTCATATTTGTGTTTTGCACAGAAACTTTTAAACAATTGAATGCAATTAACTTTAGTCCAGATAAACATCAACATTAGTTTTTAAATTTCAATTATTTTGATTTTCAATTAGACAAATAATTTTATTTCGGCAATCAAAGTTGATTTTGTATGGCATTAAATGCAGTTAGCAGAATAATTGTTTTCAAAAAAAAAAGAAAAAGTTTTATAATTAGAATTTTTTAATTAGGAATTTGCGGAAATTTGAATAACATTTGATTTGCTTTTTTTAATTATTAAATTTGTTTCTGTTATTCATTTTGTTTAGCTCCAATAAGCTACAGATTCGCTTGGTCGAACACCCTCAAACCTCAGACGTATTTCCAGTTTTAGTACTCCTGTTAAAGACTTAAGAATTTTTGTATCAATATTAAGAAGTGTTGTGATTTCTTCTGATTTAGAGCTAGCAATTAAAGACATCTGTTCTTTCCCATAATTTTCTCTTTTTTTTCGCTTTCCATGGCTCTTCTTCTTCTTTTTTTATACTATGCGATTATTGCAGAAAAGTTCAGAAGCCAGTTCCACTTTCTGGTTCAGTTCACTAAGTTAGTGTGACCAGCAAAGCAAATATTTTTTATTATTGGTTCACGCTCTAAAAAATGAGTATGAATATTTTATTCGGATTCGTTTTGAAATCGAATTTTAAATGCTCGAACGAATTTTAATCGTGTTTTAAGCCGAACGCTTTGTTGTTTTTTAAAGTTTAATAATTATTGATTAATATTTGTAATTCATTTTGTTGCAAAAGGAATAATTAGGCAAAATGGATTGAAAAGTGAACTGAAATAATTTTTTAAATATTCTTCGATACTCTTAGATCCTATTTATGCCGATTGCGAGTTAAATAGTTTTATTTTATATTTGTCAGAATTAACCCAAAAAATACGATGCAAATTTAATCCGATTTTATATATAATCCATGTCTTCCATACATTTTTTTAATTTTTCTTAGTTTTTAAATGAATTTAAAATAAAAATAACGTTTCGGAGGATTTTCGATTTTACATTTTTACATTTGATTTGATATAATGCAATATATGGAACGTATCTTGCATAATCTTTTTTTAATTTTTCTTAAATTTATATAAACTTAAATTTAAAAAAAAAATTGAGCATTTTCACTTTATTTTTTTTTTACAATAAGTTTGTTTTGATTTAATATAATTACAATTTTCTCATTTTCACTTCAGATAAATTTTGTTTATAATTTTTCTGAGTTCTAAATAAACTTAGATTAAAAATACATTTTTTTAATTGAATTTTTTTTTGTTTCTTAAGAAAGGTCTAAAGTTCCTTAAGAATTCGTTTTTAAAACAATGTCTATAGTTTTACTACTTATTAAATCTACTTCAGTTTTTTTATTATTGGTATAATAGATTTTAAAATTTTCAAACAAGTTCTCCAATTTTTCTCTCTTTTTTAAATCAAATATATTTTCTTTATAATTCTTAACAATTCTGATTAAACTTATGTAGGTAGATCAAAAATAAAATATTTTCCCCTTTTCCAAAATTTTTTTGTTTTTAAAGAAAGGTCTAAAATGATGACTGATATTTAAAATAATATCTATAGTTTTAATACTTATTCAATCAACTTAATTTTTTATTTATTTTTTATTTTTTTTTATTTTTTTAGTATTTTTATTTTATTAGCGCAGATTTAAAAATATTTAAACAATTTCACCAATTTTTTACCCTTTTGTAAATCAATACTTAGAGATTGACATATTTTATAAAAGAAAATAATTTTTGTATACCATGTACTCAAATGAATGCAATGTATGTAACGGATACCAAACGCCTATCATAACCGTCTGTCCGTCTGTATGAACTTCGCGATTTCGGAGATTATAAGAGCTAAAGATACGAAACTATTGCTATAATACCAAAAGCCAAAAAAAAAAATTTGTTTAAATATTTAAATTAAGATAAGATAAAAATTTGACAGATGTCTTTTGACACCTCTTGGTAGAAATAGTGTTAAAACAATATTTTCGGTTCTATTTAGTATTTAATTTTTTAATTGTCATTAACCAAAGATATTTGTATGTTACACCTATTTTTTTTTTAAATTGAATAATAAACTTAGAAACCGCGTATTGTTTTAAAAATGATTTTATAGAAGTCCCATGGTTTTTTAAAAAAGAATAAAATTAAATTTAAATTGAAAAATTAACTTGATTTCTAAGTATTCTTTTTAAAATGATTTTTAAGAGGTCCCATGAGGTTTTTTAAAAAGAATAAAAGTTTGTCAATAACTTAGTCTTTTTTTGAAAATCTTTAAATATTTGTGAAATTTTTTGGGCCCAAATCGTTCTATTTGCACACGGCGGGAATTATATTCCAAAACTTATCTATAATATATTAAAAAAAAAAACTTGAAACTGACTCTTCTGCTTTATAAAGCACCTGATAACTTTTTGAGAAACAGAAATCAAATCCAAACCTTCGTTACCCCAAATAAAACCCAACTCATTCCAACTATTTTTTGCAGTGTAATTTAACTGTTGCTCTTAATGTCTTTGTGCTTCTCCAACTTCACATTTTCCTTTCTGAATTTTTTTTAGTTCTGTTTCGCTCGTTAAGAACTCATTGAAGTGCTTAAATTTTAATGCTACCCAACCTAATCACATCAAACCGTAAACACATTAACTGTCCCCAGTTGCCCTAATGTCACGCCATGTCCAAATAACTCAGCCAACAACAAGAGAAGATTCCTAAAAACAAACAAAAAAAAAAAGTGAAAAAAAACCAGATACTGACGTCAAGAAAATATCTTAGATAAAAAAATTACTTTTTATATATATAAATATATCTAAAACTGTGCACATTAGTGTAGAGCATGTCTGTCTGTCAGTCTGGGTTGTCAATTTTAAGCACATCAACAAACTCTACAAGAGTACTCCGTCCATCCGTCTATCCATATGTCCAATTATTATAACAATATGTACAAATTTTAAACAAATTAATACAATGAGCAGAGCATGGATGGGGTAAAGGGGGTATTCATGGGGTTAGTCCATGCTGAAAGTTTACTATTGAGAATTTAGCAATTTAAGCATGACATAGAGTCAGGACGGTAGCTCATCTTTGATATCTGGAAGGGAATATGTTAGTGATCAAAATTATATTAATTTCTTTAAATTAAGTGAATATTATTTGAGGCTCCCATGGGTGTTTGTTGGGCAGTTAAAAATGCATGCAAAAACTCAACTGGCGTGAACGACCTTTTTGTTAGTTTAAAATGGTTTAAAAAAAATACTTATTGCAAACTCTCAAATCAAGGTTAGGTTAGGTTGAATAGACAGCTCAGATAGTGATAAAAGAAGGGGAGAAAAGGAATTGCAGAGGGGCAGGGATTGTGGAGGAGAATCATAAAATGTAGGACATCCCTAATCGCTTAAGTCTCTCATGTTGCATAACCATTTTGAGGATTCGACAAAAGCAGCCAGATCCGCTATGGGCACATAAGCTACACTAGCCTGATCCTCAAAGAATGGTTTACAGAGAAACTGTGCTCGTCTTCTAAGAAACGGCGGGCAACTGTATAGCAGGTGGTGGATGCTTTGTGTTTCTTCCTCATCTCAGAAATCGTGAAGGGGAACGTGTAACCTCTCAGCCCTATTGCCTATGTTGCAGTGCCTCATTGCACCATCACCATGTAAGTCCTGTTTTTATGGATGCGCAGGAGTTTAGATGTTCGGTTTGGATCATATCTCGGTCAGAGGGTTCGGGAGATGCGACAACCAGATGCCATGTCCCATTCTCTTTACAGCAGAGCTCTACCCGTCTCCTTAATTTGCGATGCAACGTCCTGTAATGTTCTTTTTACGTCCATAACAAGCCAGCGCTGAGCCGTTCCTGGAGCACTCGTCCGCCGCCTCGTTACCAGGTACACCTGAGTGAGCCGGAACCCAGAAGAGGATTATTAAATGGTGATGGATACGGTTGAGCGCTAGCGTCGTGTTACGGATTAGTTTATTCTTTATGGTATGCGATGACAGAGCTTTAATTTCAGCCTGGCTATCGGAAAGATTTGGATTTCCGTCCAAGGTACCAATAAGTCTAGATGCTTACCTTATTCTTTTATGGTGCGACGAACCCGATGTGGGTTTAGGCCCGTTCACTCGCCTCCATATCCGAGGTTTTTTTGATTCTTTTGTAGTCATGGGGTTTGAAAAGGAAATGAAGGCTGACTGGGCCTTCGCCTCCCTTGCATGGTAGTAGGTGTCCACTTACACTTCCATGCAAAACGTACTCAAACGCAGATCACCTGAGGGGCCGCCTTTTCACATTAGCTCACCCCTGGAAAGGAGTATCCAGGGGCTAACCAGAGGGTACCTAGCATAAAGATGGAGGTTGTGAGCTACTTGGATCGGCCAGTTAGGGTATCGTCGCTGGTCACTCCCGTGTAACAATCAGACAACTTTCCGCGCAAGCGCACCCCAAAGACCGGCCCCACCCTTCCTAGCTGCTAACCAGACTGCGTATATCTCCGCTTGAAAAACTTTAAAACAGCTGAGACGGACCGGAAGCTTCGTCCAAAGCTCTTCAGAGAAGATGCCTGCTCCTGTGCACTCATCTATCTTCGAACCATCAGTATAGATCGTCAGCTCGTTCGCTTTTAAGCGGGTTCTTTGCATCCAATCTTCCCTTTCCGGGATAACTGCGACAAAGTTGTCGTTCCATTTCAGAACAGTGGAGCAGTAATCACTATCCCCGGTCTGCATAGGTTCAGAATAACATTCAAGGCCACCTGAGTTGTGGATCGCATAGATCCTGTGATAACTAACTAGAGCCTTGCTGCTTTCCAGACTGAGTATATCTCCGCTTGAAAAACGATACACCAGTCCCAAAGGCGGAATGAAAGCTTCGTCGAAAGCCCTTCAGAGGAGATGCCTGCTCCTGTGCACTCATCCATCTTCGAACCATCAGTATAGATTGTCAGCTCGTTCCCTTTTAAGCGGGTTCTTTGCATCCAATCTTTCCTCTCTGAGATAACTGCGACAAAGTTGTCATTCCATTTCGGAACAGTGGCTCAGAATAACATCCACAGCCACTTGAGGTGTGGAGTTCCGGTGATACCTAGGCAAGCCGCCCTTTGAACCCTCTGAAGGTTGTGTAGATGAGATTTGGCATTAGCCGATTTCCACCAGATCAAGTCTCAACTCAATATCTAGAAACTAGAATAGCATCTGTTTTTAAGAAAAATGAGTTAGAAGATGAAACTCAAACCTATCTTTTGGCTGCTGCAAGAGTCCCTAACTTTCCAACTTCTCCACACCAATTGCAGCCGTGAATACCCTTTTTTGAAGTCGTTGAAAAACATACTATGAATAAAATATAATCTTAGAAAAGCACTTATTAATCAAGATTATAAATTAAAACAATAAAATATAATAATAATACACATAATTAAAAAAAAAAAAACTTTGGCGACTTTAAAAAAATCTTTAATCGAGTAAACCGAGTAAGCCGGATGAAATTTTGTGGGTCAAACTTTGGGAAATTAAATTTTTGGTAATAATCAAGAAAATTTTTCAGCAAATTCTGATAATACAAAATTACAAATGTAAACAAAATTTTAGGATCCCAAAGATTCCTTATTAATTTTCGTACTAAAACTAAAAATGTAATGGAGAATTTTTTGTATTCTGGGATATTTTGAAAAAAATATGTCTTGGACTTAAAAATAAAGTATATTGAGAGCAAAAATTTTCATCATGGATGGTTTTGATTTCGAATACGTTTTCGAATAGTCAATTGCGTTGGTCGATATAACTCGTCGATGTAATCGATTACATTATATTTGTACTTTTCCATGCAAATTTGTATGGCTGTCCCATAAATTAATTCGTTAAAATTTTTCGATAGACAATAGATCTGACAAATCGGCAATTCGGAATCGTTATCAAAATCCAGAACAAGTACTTATACAATATTTTATTTTATTCAAGAATGTTGAAGTTGGACCGATAACGACAGAAACAAGAAGCTTATCGAAATTAGACAATAATTTGTTTAAGATCTTAAAATTTTTTTTGTGTCGTTTTCTTGAAAGATTTTTATCTTTAATAATAATTGATTTATTTTCAGATTTAAAGAGTGAAAATAGTATAGTAGAAATTTGTTTATTTTTTTTTGTAAAAATCCAATTTACCATGAAACTGAGCAAACTTAATCATTATTATAACAGATCGAAAGTTAATTAGAAAAAAAAATTAAATACACATTTTGAATCTTACAAATTGACAAATTCTACCTTCTAAAATTTTATAAGTGTATACATTATATCTTTGTTCCTTTGTCATATTGAAAGATTCTTGAAAATATAAAAAATTTTCTATAATTCTATAATCTCGTACCCCTTAACAAAACTAATTACGCCACCCCTGAGCAAATCTATTTATAAACCTGCAAAGTACAGCGACTTTTGGCTATCACTGTACACAAAAATACCCGCTAGACTGTCTGTCCATGACTTTGGCTCCAAACAAGTAGCTTAAAAGCTGTTAACTTCCATATATCGTCTAGTCTATAATAATTATCATAATAATTATTTATTTTTGTTATTGTTGTTTTTTGCAGTTGTCATTATGTGCGCCGATCCACAGTCTATACGTCAAATTATGCTGACAGCCGAGGAACTAAATATGATCGATAGCGGCGAATATGTTTTCATCAATATTGAATTATTTTCGCGGTGAGTCCAAAAAAATCAACAAACTATATAAAATAAAATATTCCATTGCAAATACATAAACAAAAATCAATAGGTGGCCCCAAAAATATAACAATTGAAAATCGAATCGAGATTCGAGAGCTAGAATTCTTTTTTTTGCCTTTCACTTTGCCAGACTTTGTCTGTATTATTATAATTATGGCTATTTTTAAATTAAACAATTTAAATATTCCATACAAATTGCGCCAAACTTTAGTCAAGGTTGTTAATACATTAAATCGTACCATAAAAAAAAGATCTATTGTGATGGTCTAAATATAGCTACGATTTTGCATTGATTCGAGTTAAAGACTTTTGATTTGTTTTATTTGTAAACAAGGAAATTCCAAGTAAAGACAAATCTAGCGCTGTTATTATAATTGAATAACAAACAGATTAAATTACGTCTAAAACTGGAAAATACCAGAAGTTCTTATACTCTTTGTTTAGTATTACATCTGTCTACGGAGCACCATTTTTGAGGTCTACTTTGTGAAACTTTGAAGATCTCAATGTTTCCCGATGGTTTACTATAATATAGTTATCCACAAATTTATAAATGTCTAGCACATTAGTATGATCAAAAATGGGGCTTCATAGAGCCTATCATATATATATATCTATAAGCTTATTCGAGTCAATAACCAATTCGGATAGTTTTTGTTAATATTTATAGAAAACAATTTCGCTATGGAAAATTTTGTTTATAAATCTGTAGCTAAAAAAATTGTATATATTATTTTATATATATCTATATTGTACACTTTATAACTAAGCTAAGAAAAAAGATAATTTCTCTAAAAAAACAATTAAAAATTCTACATTATAAGATTTTTCAATGTTTTCTGCAAATCCTATATTCAATATTTTTCATGGGATTTTTGTAATTTTTTCCCGCCTCTTATGACTCTTCATTATAATTTAATTTCAGTAGAAAAGGCAATTAATTAAGCCTGTACTAAGTATTTTTAGAAAATTAAACATCATATTTATTCGTAATTCCCAAGAATTAGTAAATAAAATATAATCGAAAATTTAATATTATCATATAGGGCTCAAGACCTAAAAATGATTGCTTGCATAGTTTCATATCAAAAAGTTTTTTCTAAAGAATGTCACAAAATAGAACTTTGAAAAAGAATTTAAAAAACTGGAATTTAATTTAAATTAATTTATCGAAAAGTTTTTAAAGTATTACTCAAATTTTGAAATTATTTTTAAATTCGTAGGCTTTACTGAAAAAAAAGGAGGTACGTAAAGTCGGGCGAAGACGACTTTAGGATACCCTGTACCACTAGCTTGCAATAAAATTCCTTCACAAAAAACCAAAAACAAAAGAACTTTTAAGCAAAATTTTTTTTTTTTTGAACGATCATTCTTATCGGAGCCTTATGACATAGTCAACCGATTTCAATAAAATTTGACACAGTTCTTAAATACCTTAAAAAAAACCTGAATATCGAATTTAGTTCAAATATCTTTACAAACAAACGAAACACATCGAGTTTTGTGTAAAAAACGTGTTTTTGGACCGATTGGTCCTATGGGAGCTATATGATCTAGCCAACCGATTTGGATTAAATTTAGTACAGTGCTTAGGAACTACAATATAAAATACTCACGAATGTCAAATTTGGTCCCAATATCTTAACAAACAAAAGAAACACAACAAATTTTGTTCAAAAATCGATTTTTTGGAAAATTGGACCTATGGGAGCTATATGATATAGTCAACCGATTTTGTTCAAATTTGGCACATTGCTTAAGTGATCTAAAAACGCCAAATCTGGTTACGATATCTTTATTAACAATCGAAATATAGCGCATTTTTCTTTAAAAAAGTTATTTTGGCCGATCGGTCCTATGGGAGCTACATGATATAGTCAACCGATTTCAATCAAATTTGGTACAGTGATTGGAAACTATAAAGAACTTTTGAATACCAAATTTGGTTACGATACCTTCATAAATAAACGAATTTTTCATCTAAAACGCTTTTTTTTTGTCGAGGTCGTCTCAAACACCCCCATGGGAGCTACATAATTTATCCTCGAAATAAAAAAAAATAAAATAAACTTGCCTCCTATGGATTAATATGGGATCTTATGTGAAATTTTGGTAACTCTATCTCTTACCATCTCTGGGATCTAGGCGTTCAAACGGACTGACGGACAGACGGTCGGACGGACGGACGGACGGACGGACAGACGGACATGGGTATATCGACTTTTCTATTCACCCTGATCATATTTTAGGTAACTTTGGGGTGTCTCCGACGACTCCTTCAATATGTAACATACATTTTCGGCTTGCACAAACTTAATATACCCTTTGTACCATACGGTACAGGATATAAAATTTCTAAACTTGAAGCAAATATATCGGAATCTCCTGTAAATAGTTTTACTATAAAATGTTAATTCTTTATAATTCTACAATTTCTTACTAATAAAGGTTTTTTCGTAAATACTTACTCATAGTTTTAAATCAAAAAGAAAAGAATTTTTATATTTTATTGCTGTTATTTTATTAATTATTATTGACGTGACAACGTCTTAAATTAGGTTTGTATGGGAGGCACCATTGAAAAAATCTAACGATAACCATAACGATAAGTCTAGCGATAAATAATCGTAACGATAAGTGGCATTAAGTGGCATAAGTTGGCAGCACCAAACTGGCACTGCTCAAAGCGGTGGCTATTTTTAGATTTGAGTGAGCGCAACTGATTAACCCCAGCGGCGCATAGCCTCTGCGGTCTGCCGAAATACTGCATTACCTCCGCAGAAAACGTAATTGATTACAAGCGCTGCGTTTCGTTTGAGGGATTGTAAGCGGAGGCAAATAGAAAAGCAGTGATCTGCCAAAAATCTGCATTACAACTGCGGAAAAAGTAATGCACAAATAGAAACTCGCACTGCGCTACCTTAGCAACACAAAATTTTGTTATTTTGTTTGCATGCTAACAAGCATAGTTCGGTCTTTCTTCTGTCAAACCATTCGTTTATACCTTTTTATTTATTATCTACTGCCGAGAAAATTTTATTTTATTAAGAGATACGAAAACGTAAAGTCTGACAACTCGTTTCATAATTTCAGGCAACAGTTTTTTTTCAAAATTAACTGATTGTTTTAAGACAGATAGTAAATGGTATTTGAGGGCAAAACAATTTTTGAAAGAAACAAAATTTTATTAAATTACAATCTTGCTTAAAAAATTTGCTGTGATTTTAAAGCCTTAATCAAATTTAGCACCATATCTCTAGATTTATATACTGTAATAAATTTGGAATATTTTAAAAATACTAAAACTTGAATCAAAAATGTCTACTTTCTGTGAAATTAGTTTATCTCATCGGTAATATAACAACAATAAATTGTTTTTGTAACAATTTTGATTTTCAACCTTTTGAATGCATTAAAAAAATGTTGCGCGACACTTAAAGTTTATTTACTAATCGGAAAATCTAATAAATTTAATATTTCACTAAAAATTATGATAATTTGAAAAATTTTAAAAATATCTCATTTCCGCCTATGTGCTACGCTATTTTTTGAAAAAGTTCTAAATGTTGTCAAAAAAAATAGCAAAAATTTATTTTTTATTTATTGATAAAATATTAAATTTTCTTTAAAAATGTTTTAAAATAAGAAAATGCTCTATGAACACGATGATGTTAAGAATGCATTGCAAGCTAGTGACGTACAGTCGACACAAAAACCGGAAGTGGTAAATACCAATCAAACAAGAATATAATATAATCGCTTTATGAAGAGGTTGACCCTTCGTATAAATGTTGCTTTAAGCAGTTGTGAATTGTAAAATCTTGTGAAATGTTTTATTGCTTGCTCAAAAATTGGAAAAACGTAGCGTCAATTTGGTAATTTAAATAGTTGACGAAGATCGCAATGAATTGCTTGAATATTTCAAAAATTATTTCCCTTTAAAAATCGTAAACTTTTCAACCTAATTTGCCAATTTAATTTTATTTAACCTGCAAAACAAAACAATCGTTTTTAGATCACACAAAACAAAATATTAGCTTGATTGAAATTTGGAGCGTCAAACATTTGATTTCAAAACGAATCCGAAAATGTTCAAAAAGTATAGCGAATTTTGTGTTTTTTAAAAAAAATGCTGCCCGACATTTAAAGTTTATTTATTAATCGGAAACAAGCTGACAAATTGTAAAATCTAATAAATTTAAAATTTCACTAAAAATTATGATAATTTGAAAAATTTTAAAAATATCTCATTTCCGCCTACGTGCTACGTTATCTTTTGAAAAAGTTCTAAGTGTACAAACATTTTTTAATCAATCTAATATCTTTATATTGTTCGTTTTATTTTTTACGAAATATTTTAATTGATCTAGAAATCTTTCGAAAAAGTTCTAAATGTAGTCCAGCTCGAAAAAAAATTTAATATTATAAAATTTTTTTGCTTTTTATAAAATTTATTTATTTTATAAAATTAAAATTGTTATTCAAAAACTTTTAAAAATATCTATAAACCTCAAAATGTCACCTATTTTGATTTTTTTTAAATTTCAAAATGCTCCCAAGTTTGACATGAGAACTAAAGTTATTTGAAAATTAAAACTTAATTTTTATTTTGGCTCCAAGGAAAATTTTTCCAAAAAATATTAACTCAAAGTTCTTTATTAAATAAAAACAAATATTTTTTAATCAATCTAATATCTTTATATTGTTCGTTTTATTTTTTACGAAATATTTTAATTGATCTAGAAATCTTTCAGCCTGAAGGCCTTGTTGCTCTGGCTTCATTCTTTTTTTTTTTAGAATTAATTTCTAATTTATAAATAAATAAAAAAAAAAAAAATCTTTACTGGTAGTAATTTTGTAGTTTAAATAAAAACTTGGATCCAAAGGCAAAAATTTTAAAAAATTAAAAAAATATCAATTTTTTTTTTGTATAAAAACGTCCTATATTATTATTATTATATTGTCCTTTTCGAGATTTTAAAAGTTCTATGAGATTCTTAAGTCCTTTAGGAAGTCTATTATGTATTATTTTGTAGTTAGTCTAATAAGCTAAGAAACAAATACGAAAACGAGGTTATATGGACCAGGGTCCCAAAAAATCTCAGAAAATGTTATCGAAATGAAAACCAAGCCGAACTAAAAAAGAACACAACGGATGTCTTCAATCTTTGACCCAAAACACTCCAGTGTGTATAGAAAAATATTGCGAAATAAAAAATTATAAAAAAAAAATCACAAAACATAACCTATTGGCACAAAAAATTATAATTCGAATATAATTTAGGTTCTCTGGTAATTTTTACCTAGAGTTGCAAAAGGTTAAAATAAAAATTATCAAATTCAAAGAGTTTGCCTATCTATAAAAGTTTTCAGCAACTAATAATTTTTTTTTTATATTTTTATTTTAAGTTTATTCGTTTTCATACTACACAGCATTTTCTTCTAAAGAGTATATACGAAAAAACCAACTTTAGCTCTTGGCTATATTTGTCGATGCCCATTGAGTATCAAATCGATTTAATTATAAACCTCTTGTGCTCTCCGCTTACACACTCCCATTCCAAGAACTATAATTATAGACTTTGGCCTTACCGACTTCTTAAGGCATCGCGTACAAAACTGTTGCCTTAAAAAGCTATGAAATTAAGCTTCAATTAAAGCGCTGAATCATCTCACAAGACTGCCTGCCCCTGAACACCCCACACTTCCAATAACTTCATCTCGCTGGTTCCAACTGGCTATTTGCGGAGTCCATCCCATAGTGGGCAAATTTTCAGCTTGATCGTCTTAAAGTGCGCTGACCAAAAAAGTAACGCTTGACACATTTCAAGTTACACGAAAGATGATGGTACAAAATTTCTTATATAAGGTTTATACTGTTTAAATAGATTTTGATCATTTTTCACGCTTTTAACAATAGCGCCCTTTGATAGATACGCCATGAAAATAATTACTAGTTACACGTACTTAAGAGATAAAGATAACCCCATCTACTACTAGTTAGCTACTAGTTCGATATGCCTTCAAATACTCGTTGCCTTTGTAATGCATTTGCATTAAGTGCACTCCTAATCGCAACATAACCTTCCTGAACTTCTAATCAACGGAAAATGTGCTGAATATTATTTATATAAAAATAAAAAGTGCAAATATTATATATAGTTTTCTTTATTGAATTTCCTGCTTGTCAACTAAATTGAATTTAAATTTATAAAGTTTTAAATTTTGATAAGTTATTACTTGCACCCACACATAATCTATTTAAGCCACATCAAAGGTAATACAAATATGATTTTATTTGATTTAAATCATGGTTTATATGTTTTGAGTCTAAGCCCCGAGGGATAAAGTCAGCAATTGAATTTAATGCAAGGCAGATTCAATGTGCAACACCAACAACCAGAAAGCTGACATTGAATTGAAAATGTTGCCTGATAACAAATACAAATGCAAACGTTATTCAACACTATACAGACTTTGTGACAGAGGCGTTGCGGAAGGGGTACATCAAGTTCTTTTTCTTCGGCGGATTTTCTGCTTAAATAGTTGTCTTCCTTTTTAGATTATACAGAGTTTTTTTCTTCCTGGGTTCCTCACAAAGAGATAGGGTTCTGCGCCCACAAGATCTCTTGTTCCATACCCATAAATTACGGCAAGAGACTCCGCTTTCTGCATGAATAGCAGTAGTTCATTTGTTGGTATTGAACTAAGATGGAAGGGACTAATCCGTTCCTTTCCCATGTGACAGGCTCTGTCCCATAACAGCGCTGGGCAGTCACAGAGATTATGTCTGGTGGTTTCACCGTCTTCTCAACAGAGTCTGCTCTCTGAAGAGTCCGATAAGCCAATTTTCTGTAGATGGCATCTAACAGTGTGGTGGCCAGATAGGTGTGCTACCAGGAGTTATAAGTCCGCTCTGCCAAGACCTTTTGTCTTAATCATATCCAGAGGTTTGACAAGCGCTTTTGCTTGACGCAGCCCCGGAAGGGAGAGCCAGTATCTCCTATGCTCTCCTTCAACCCATTAGTTTATCTTGGTCTTGATTGTGGACCAACCAATACCACTGAAAGGCGCAGGATATGTAGTCAGGGTGGAGGCATCGTGTCGTACTAGATCGTCAGCGATCGTATTACCATCCACTCCTGAGTGTCCAGGTACCCAATATAGCACGACTTTGTTCCAGGAGGCCATGGTTTGGAGGTAATTATGGCATTCTTTAACCATTCTGAAGAAGATGCTCCAAGATGATAATGCCTTAACAGCAGCTTATCTATCTGAGATGATCAGATGTTTACTCCCCTAGTTCCCTCGTGAAGGATACTATGGGCGCAGATCTCTATGGCATGAATCTCTGCTTGAAAGACGCTAGGCCAGATGCCCATTGCAGTAGAAATTTTGGTGTTGGGTTCAACGATTCCAACACCTACACCCTGCTCAGTTTTGGACCAATCCGTGAACCATTGTTACCACCAGAGGTTTCCACAGGGGTTGCCATCAGCCCAAGTCTCCCGACTTGGGAGAAGAGATCTAAATTTCCTGTTATGAAATAATTCCGACATCATAAGATCTGAACTAGAGCTGATCGATACGTCAGAAAGGATATATATAAGTGCGGCATGACCAGTGTCACTTGCTAAGAGTCCTGATGTGATCTGGATACGTAGTAGACTCTGCATGGCTGACTTTTGGATGAAAATGTGCAGTCGTGTGAGTCCAAGGACTGACTCCATAACAACTGTCGGACAGGTACGCATAGCTCCCGAGAGAGATGTGCATACTAATCTTTGAAGTTCTATACAGTGTATACTAAGATTTTAAAAATAGGAGACTCCGCCTCTGTGTGCTTTGAAAAACAGCCTCTTTATCAATTCCTTAGCTCTTAACAGCAATCATTACTAAAACTACCAAGCTGGAGTTCTTGTCAATCCAAAATTTATTTATTTAAAATCCCTTGTTTGTTTGTTTTATTTTTTTATACCGGGCTTAAATTATATAGCTCCCATAGGGATGTTTCAGACGACCTCAAAATAAATAAAAGTTTTAGATGAATAGTTCTTTTGTTTATGAAGATAAACAATTTATAACAAATTTAACATTCGAAAATTTTTTATTGTTCCCAAGCACTGTACCAAATTTGGTAAAAATTGGTTGACTATATCATATAACTCCCATAAGATCGATTCGCCAAAATAGCTTTTTTTTATACAAAATTCGTTATATTTAATTTTCTAATAACGGTACCGTAACCAGATTGGGCATTCAGAAGTTTTTTAGACTACCCAAGCATTGAATCAAATTTAAATAGAATCGGTGGACTACATCATATAGCTCCCATGGGGCCGATCTTCCAAAAAATCGATTTTTGAACAAAATTCGTTGGTTGTGTTTCATTTGTTTGTTTAGATATTAAAATTAAATTTGGGATTCGTAAGTTTTTTATAGTTCCTAAGCAATGTACTAAATTTAATCAAAATCGGTTGACTATATCATATAGCTCACATAGGAACGATCGGTCAAAAAAAAAAATTGTCTTAAAAATTCTTCTGTTTTTGGTTTCTTATGAAGAAAAAAAGTTTTTTTAGGGTAATTTTAGGTCGAAAATCAAGTAGTTTTTTGTTATAAGTACCGGTTTCAAGATATTTTAAAAGCATATTTTTGAGTACTTGTTTTAATTATTCTTTGATATATCGTGAATCGACATGAAAGTTGATTAGATCGGTATTGATTTGTTCTTTACAGTGATATATAATATGAAAAAATAAAGATAAAAATTAGAGAAGTGAAATTTTTTCAAAATTTCATAAAACACTTTTTTACGATAGTTCAATTTTTGTGTCAACTTTTGCTATAGTTAGTGGTCACAAAATTTATAGACCCCTTAGATTATAATAGGTTCTTGTTTCTTTTTTTTAAGTACATCCAGGTTAACCTGCCAAGATTGGTTGTAGGGAACTAGAATAATATTATTTATGCCTTACAATTATTTAGAACATTGGGAAACATATTAAAATACTGGTAAAATGTTTTTTGCCAAAAACCGATTTTTGTGACTTTTGACCTTTAATATCTATAGACAGGGTCATGATACTCATTGGTACTTTTAAAGTTGATCTTAAAATATCAAAACCATTATTCATGTCAAGTTTGAACTTATTATCTTTCAATTCGGGAAAGTTATGCTTTTGTGTCATTTTTCGATGACGGTTTACTATGGCGAAAATGCGAGGTGTCATCACAAAAATAAGCATAACTTCTACAATTTTTTTGTCGCAGGGTAAATAAAATTAAATTGGCAAAATAAGTTGAAAAATTTACGATTTTAAAAGTGAAATAATTTTTAAAATATTCAAGCAATTCATTGCGATCTTCGTCAACTATTTAAATTACCAAATTCACGCTACGTTTTTCAAATTTTTGAGCAAGCAATAAAGCATTTCATAAGATTTTACAATTCACAACTGCTTTAAGCAACATTTATACGAAGGGTTAAAGTATCAGTATCGTAAAAGTCTGGAGTAGCGCAGCACAACCAAGACTTTGGTTGTGCTGCACTTCTTCAGGCATTTCATAATAAATAATAAGCAAATGTTTTAAAACATTTTTAAAGAATATTTAATATTCTCCAGAAGTTCCCAATGAGTTTCAGTAAAATTTTCATTCTCGAATATAAAGGGTGAATGATTATTAAAAGAAATTAGGAGCGTTGTCTCCAGAAAGTGAAGCGGAAAACGATTCCGAAAAAAATTTTTGAATACAATTTTCGGATTTGTTTTGAAACCGAATGTTTTTTGCTTTAAATTTCACCCAAATTAAATAGTTTATTTTATGTCATTTAAAAACGAATATTTAGTTTTTATTTGAAAAACGATTTGGCAAAATAGGTTAAAAAGCTTACGATTTGTAAAGTGAGATAACTTTTTAAATATTATTTGACTTTGTTGTTCTTTCTATTTTTGACAATTTCGAGTTGTATTGTTTATAATAAATATTTTTTATAATTTTTTCTAAGTCCACCCGAAATAGTATGCACAACTTATACTGACCCTATAGACATGGACCGTCTTTCAAAAAAAAGAAAGTTCAGGTCATAAAATTTCCCTTGTAACCTGATAGCACGGTCGTGGAAAATTTCCCTCAAAAGATGAACAATGATGAGTAAGAGCAAAATATAAATAAATGGCAACAGCAAGAAAATTCGGATTTTGGAGCACGCAAAAACAGATACGAATAAAATTATTTGTTTTGTTTCTTTCGATTTCTGAAGCACGACCGAATATAAAATTTCGTTGTGCTTTCTAAAGACACCGTCACCAGTCCTTCAACATTCACTTACCATATTCCTTTACATTCATGGATTTTATTGCAATTCATTGAAAACTTCGGGAATTATTAAAATTACCATATTAAGCCAAATTTTCAATTTTTTTTTTGAGGAAGTATTAAAAATTTGATTGAAATTCATTGCGATCTTCCTGAATTATTATAATTACCAAATTGACGCTACAAATTTCAATTTTTTTCACAAAATTTTACAATTCACAACTGCTTAAAGCAACATTTATATAATGGCTCAACCTCTTTGAAACTATCAGAAAGCTTTTTTTGATTATATTTCATTCTTATTGGATTGTTCATCATTGATCTTTTGTGCCTCGAGAGTCGAAGGCTTGTATTTTAAATAAAATATAATATTTTATAAATAAATAATGATAATATAATAGTAAATTTTTGTTATTTATATTTTTTTGTACATTTCATTTTCGTAAATATTGTATATGTGGTAATGTAAGCCCTATCAAATACTAAATTATATTTAGCAGATTGCTCTTGAAGGCGCAAACCTTATCCGACTACCTTTCAGATTATTGGTAACTTGAATGATTAAGATTAAATAAAAACGAATTAAAAAATACCTCTTTTTTTTAAGTTATATATATAGTCATTATTAAACAATAAGTAAATTGACAAAATAATAAAAAAATTCAAAATCTGATTTCCTAAAATTGTTTACCGAATTCCTTATCGCAAGCTAATTTTTCGTAAAAGTTGAATTTCTTAGCACTTCTTTTAAGCAGCAAAACTGTATCCATTTTTTTTATTTTTAAATTTTTTATAAAAATACTTTCGGGATCCCAGTTTCAAAATGCTCTTAAACACAAAATTTTTGAGCGTTTCAAAGTCCTAAATTACTAGAAATACCCTCAAGTATATTTTAAATACAATCAAAGCTTACATACCCGCAAGCGAATACCTTTTCGCCTTAAAACCCCTGCCTATCTACGTCACTGCATCTCCCCATAGCTTGTAAACAAATTGCATCAAGCGTAATATTAAATGACAGTCTTGCATTTACATAGTCGACTTTGCCTATCAATGTTTGATTTACTAAACAGCTTTTTCTATGCTATATATAATGTATTGTACTTATATACTATTTCTATTAATAAATGGTTTATGACGCATATATATAAAAGCGGTAGGCAATACATAAGCAAAACTAACGCGTTGCACTGATAAGTCCCCCGAGTACAAACTATCAACTATCTCGTCGTAACTTGGTTATTGGCAGGCATATTGTAATTTCTGGAATAGATTGACATTGATTAGGTTTAAGTTGGTCCAAATTGACTTGCTGTTTAGTCTATGTAACATGGAACACCTTTATTTATTTTATTTATTTTTTGGACTTGCAGCGTGCCCTATCTGACTTCCCAGCCCTGGTTTGATAAGAGCGATACCGATTTGAATAATGAACGTGCCCAGAAGGCCTATACCGCCATGTTGACCGTCACACCAAAGCAACCAAACGATGATGAATACACAAAGGTGTCCAAAGAGGTGAGTAACAGGAGTTGCCGAGAAATGGCTTGGGGTGGATAAAGCTTCTTTTTTTTGAGTGCTTGAGGGGATTGCACTTCATCAGCTAAGCCAATTAGGACAATTTTGGAAAGGGAACATGTCAAATCTTGGTATAACTGATGTAAAATGCCTTTAAGGTATATCCGATAACTATCGGAACATCCCAACTATAACATGCTCTGAACCCTATCTAATTTCTAAAATTGTTATTTGACTCCACTTTTTATCAACAATTTTAACTTTCAGCATGGAAAATTTTTAAGATTGATTACGTATTGTCAACGGAAATGGTGACGTAAAACAACTCCCAAAATAACCTTAAATATGATAAGTGTGACTTCTTTCGATGAAGACAAGTCCGTCTATTTAGTCGTGCTAGCTCTCAAAGATGATAAGAGTAGAGTACCTAAACTTTTGCTTTAGAGCTCCTACTATAGTATTTCATGAGAAACATGATTTTATTTGTTTTCGTTATCTGATATAAATTCGTCGAAAATAAGTGGAAGCGTGCCAGTTTTTTCCCGAACTTCTCCGATTTTGCTGATTTTTACATATTTACCTCGTCAAATTTTATTGCTACTATTGGCTAGTAGCTCTACCAAATATGGAAAATTCATCAAAATCGGAAAAGATAAGGAAAAAGTGGCACGCTTCCACTTATTTTCGTCGATTTTTTCTTTAGCAGCAACTGGCAATAAAACAAAAGTTTAATGGGAATAATTACTTTAGCATTTTTTTCCAATTTTTTAAGAGCTTCCAGCAAATTTTAGACAAAAAAAAAACTAGTTTACTATATCCGATAGCCTCACTGGGAACGATTGTTCAAAATAATCGTGAACTTTACTTAAAGAGTTAACTTTTGCTTTTGTTTAGATCCAGAGAATCCAGGGTTCCGAGATAACCTCCTAGAAACCTACACCATTTTTTTTTTGATCGATGGTTTGCATCAATTTTTTCATATGTTTTTGGGACTGCTGAATCTTTGAGGTCAAAAAACTAACAGCCTGTCAGGGTCTTGAGATAATTTCCGAAAAACCTCATTATGTGTGGGTTTTTAAGTTTATATTAGGGTTTTTTTCTTTTGAACAGTAGTTTGGCATCCAAGCCTGAAAATGTTTCTTCAAAAAACCCCCCATTCAAGTATTTTGGAGTCCGAGTAAAATTTATTTTAAGCCATAAAATTATTCGCTATAAAACAACAATATCTTCAAAAAGGTGTTATAAATATTTTTTTATTTTATTTTTTGACTTTTTAAACTTTAAAATGCTTGTTTACGATTAGGGTTTACTTTGAGCTCAGAACTCTAGTTGAGGCAGAGTCGTTTTTTTCAATATCGAATAGGCATGTTATTTTCACCCGCTGCGCGCTCTGCGTTTGCTGCAAGGCTATCCAGTAAAGCTCTCTTGTCGCGTCTGGCGGATCTTTTTACCTGACTGCAAAGAACACGGTATAAATCACGAGCTGTCATTAGCTTAAGATCGTTCCTTCTGCTAATGAGGTCCCATGTTCGTTCCGAGATCCAGTTGGTGCGTCTTTGTTGGTGGGCGCCGATAATCTCCTCCGGGGTGTTCCTGGGATCCCATGAGTGTTCCTGCTATGGTACCAGTTGAGCACGCAGATTTATTGCCATTCTGACGGAGACGTTGGTGTCAGCTAGACGTTGTAAATTGAGGTGGGACGGCCTGCACGTGTTTCTACTGGCAGTGGAGAAGTTGTTCATCAGCTTGATCACCAACTCGCTGTCACTGGCTCCACTCTTGTTTCGTACATCCGTGAATAATCGCCTCCCTGTCTTGCTTATACAGTTGTGATCTATTTGGTTTCGTGTATGCCCATTCGGAGATGTGTATTTGTGGACATCCTTATGGTGAAATACAGTTCCACCTTTGACCAATTAAAAGGTTTGACATAGGTCCACCAGTCTGTTTCCGTTGTTGTTGCGTGTGCCAGTATCATGTTGACCCACGACTGAAATCAGTCCGTTGTTGTTCGGGCCAACTTTCGCACTGAAATCACCCATGAGTATGGTGATGTCTCCTTTCTTGATCCCATTCGGTGTAGATGTGAGGGCGTCGTCGTCTTTGACTTCGTCTCGGGCGTCTTCTGCCGGGGCGTAGCATTACACTACATCTGAATCTGGCAGTCATCACTCTGTCGGACAAGAGGTGCCAAGACAAGAGTGGCTGTTTGTGACGTTTGGACACAAAGATTCCTATCCCGTGCCTGCCTCCTTCATTGGATCCACTATGCAGAACTAGATTTCCGTTTGTTACTGCTGTTGCTCCATTTCCACTCCATCTCATCTCACTAATTCAAGCTATCGCCATCCTGAGCTTGACCATCTCATCTTCAAATTGCGCCAATCGGAATGGTTCCATCAGAGTCCGTACCTTCCATTGTTCAATTCGTGTTCGTTTTGAAATGCGAATGTTTGTCATCGGGAAGGGGTCGTTGGTAATATTACTTCTTGTTTCAGTTTCAGCAATAATTTTTTGTGAATCAGTCGAAAATAAAATAAAATTTAAAGACGAGAATTGAACACTATCGCGACAGTCAAGTAAAAAAATGATCAAAATCAGTTTGGTACAACCAGAGATATCGGCTGTTAAATAGATTTTAATTTCGAAAAAAAATGTTCTTTACTTTGTAAGGGTGGCACTTTTGCATTTTTGCCCGATAAACGAATATTAAAATAACTTTTTATTCTTTGAAATAAAAAATAAAACGCTCTCTTGTTATTAAAATGGGTATACTCAAAAATATAAGCTTCTCAAACTTTTTTAGAGAGCTCGTACTTTTTATGCTGAACTAGCTTTTAAAATAAAAGAGCATCCCCAATACTTCGTTCTCAATTTCTGAAAATAAAAAAATTGTCAATCTATCGTGCGCAATTTTTCAACTTTTCTAGAGCATTTCTTCTTAAACCAGCTAAATTGAAATATCTTCTTAAACTGTATCATTTTGCTGCCTGATCCAAAGCAAACATTGCATCTATTTGACTTGATGCCTTTGCTTGTCTTCCAAACGGATTTGACCACTCATGCATACTCAATGTCCTTAAAGTCCTGCCGCGCGTTGGCACACATTCTTTTCGAGAATTTTTTGCATCAGCGTTTCCGTTCGTTGAGAACTTGCAAGTGTTTTTGTTGACACTACGAAGCTCGCATCTGGAAAAGAAACTAGGCAAATCCTGCAATGACAGCTTAACATTTGCTTCCTGTCTCTTGAAGTGAATTTGTTGCAAGTTGTAGCAGCTGTGGCAACCGCTGTCTTTAAACAAAGTCGGCGAATGTTTGCGATAAGAACTAGTTGAAAGTAGATGAAGTTGCAACCAAACATTAGAGCACTTAAAAGCTGATGACTTGCTTGGTCAAAGGGAATGCATTTTGGTTAACATTTTGAGCTTAAGATGATGTAGCTTAAAGACAGGGACTCAATGCTGTCCCATGTCAGGGAGAAGACTAATGAGCACCTTATATTGACTCCCTTCCCTAATGAGTAGTTGACTCCCTTCCCTAATGAGTAGTTACTTTTAAGACATTCTACAACAATTTTCTTAGACATTAAAGAACTGCTAACGTGCTTTAAATACCTTAACCAACTCTGCTGTCCTTTGAGTTGCTGTCAACCTCAAGGGAGCCGCACCCAAATCTCAAGCCGCAATTTTGCGTGGAATGCGCCAGAGGCATGTCACAAAAAGCAATGCAGACAAAATGGCTTTGAAATCGGTTTGAAACCAACAATAGTCCCTGTAAAACCGCCAAAGCCACGAACCCACGACGGACAAGTTGGCGAAACAGTGGGCAATAGTTTCCGCATGGATTGGGCCAAAAATCGATTGCGATTCCAAGTGAGAGCACACGTAATTGAACTCTTACGAAATCCAAAGCAATTAAGCAACAAGAAGACAAACAGCCCAACAATAAAGATGTCAGATATGGTCGAATGCAGACCTGGAAAGTGTTGTGGGAGTTCGAGTTAGGAGTTAGGAGGCGACGCTAGAGTGCTGGGCTGTCTTTGACGCCTGCAAGCAGTGCACTGACTGTAAATTTATGGCTTCCATTCGTTGTATTTTTTTTTTCAGATCAAGGCCATAGCCGCAGCCAAATACAATTATAACTTCAGTGACAACGAACCAATTTCGGCATTTGTCACATCCTTTTTCGATGGAGTGCTGCTCTATGCCAATGCGCTGAATGACAGCATAAAGGAGGATCCAGGTGTGCTAACCAGACCCATTAATGGCACGGACATGGTGCGACGCATGTGGAATCGCAGTTTCTCGGGCATAACAGGCAATGTGACCATTGATGCGAATGGGGATCGTTTGTCTGCCTATTCGTTGCTGGATATGAATCCGAAAACGGGTCGTTTTGAGATTGTGGCACATTTTTTGCATAACCGCTTGGAGTTTGAGTCGAATAAGGAAATACACTGGGCGGGTGACAGAGAGGAGGCGCCGCCGGATAGGCCCACCTGCGGCTATGATGGTGCGCTGTGTCCGGATAATTGTAGGTAGCTGCAAAAGTTGCCACCACTGCTTAAACTTAATACTCTTATAATCCCCAATAGCCTTGCCGGGTTATGCCATACTCTCCATAGTGCTGGGCATGATGGTTATCATCATGGCGGTATGCTTCTTTTTTGGCTATCGCCATTATCTAGCCGAGGCGGAGATTAACTCCATGAGCTGGAAGGTTTCACTGGAGGATGTCATGTTTCGTGATGTAGCCGAGCGTGGTCTGCGCGGCTCTTTTCATTCGCTGGTCAAGCAGGGTTCACAGCTGACGCTCATGTCTGAGGATATGGTCTCGATTAATGGTGATCGTCAGATCTTTATACCCGTGGGCATGTTTAAGAAAAGCAAGGTGGCCATTAAGCCCATAGAAGTGGACAATGTGCAGGCTTTGCTTACACGCAGACTCATGCTAGAGCTTAAACGCATGAAGGATCTGCAGCATGATCATCTGGTCAAGTTCTATGGCGCTTGCTTGGATCAGCGGAGAAGTTTTCTGCTTACAGAATACTGTCCCAAGGGTTCACTGCAGGATATACTTGAAAACGAGCAGTTTCAGCTGGACTGGATGTTCAAGTTATCCCTGATGCATGATATAGTGCGCGGCATGCAGTTTCTGCACAGCTCCGATATACGCTCCCATGGCAATCTCAAGTCCTCCAATTGTGTGGTGGACTCGCGTTTTGTGCTCAAGATTACGGATTTCGGCTTGCATACCCTGAGACGTACGCGTTATGACTTGGAAAGCGATGTGGAGAACTGCAATAGCCATGCCTATTGGAGCAGTAAGTGTGACACTTGAACATGATTTTGGCCTCCAATTTTAATAAACTTTTTTTTTCTGTCCTTTTTGCAGAACTTTTGTGGACCGCACCGGAGTTGCTGAAATTGGAAAATCAACGACCACCGGAGGGCACTCAAAAAGGTGATGTTTATGCCTTTGGCATCATTGTGCACGAAATAACCACGAGACAAGGACCCTTCTATTTGGGCAAGAATGAATACGACAAGTCGCCGCAAGGTATGCTATAAAAAAAAATTATTACATGCATTCAAATAGAGTGTGGCATGCAAATGTTGCAACTAGCCCAAGGTAAAGATTTATCTGAATGCGAGTTTGTGTGTGCATTTGGGACTGTTCCTTTGCATTTTGAGTGGGTTTTGGTCATTACTGTGTCCTGTCAACCATCAAGGGTGTGAAATAATTGAAAGGCAAACATTGCGCATACGTCACGTTGACTTCTGTAGAGCTTTGCTCTTTTGTGTTTCAAACACGTGCCGCAATCCGTCAAAACTTTGCACTGGACAAATCCTAGAACTTTTTCGCACGAGTTCATCGAGGTGTACGCAGCCGTTAATTGACCTGGGCTAACTTTTAGTTTTGATGCCCTTATGGAAAGTAATCTATACTAGTAATAAAGATGAGTTAGCTATAAAAAAATTAAATAATTGTAATGAAGATTTAAACGGTGAGAAAGACCTACATAGAAGATGATAATTATACAGGATATGTAAGATGAAGATGATTAAGGATGATAAAATAGAAATTAAAAATATGGATGATGCTTTTACATCATCAGGAAGGTAATGAAAAATAGGTGGAAAGTGTAGATGTCGAATATTGAGACAATATAGAAGATGTGCAAGATATCGAATATTTAGAAGAATGATGAAGACGATGATGTAGTGGATTAGGAAAATGTAGAAGATGCAGAAACTATAGAGCATCTAGAAGATGTTGAAAATTCAGAATTTGTAGAAGACTTAGATGATTTTGAAGATGTAGATGTTAAAGATCGTGTAGATGTTGGAGATGATGAATAAATAGAAGATGTAGATGATATAGAAGATGTATGAGCTATAGAAGATGTGGAAGATGTTGAATATGTAGAAGTTAAAAAATGTGTAGAAGATGTAGACGGTGTAGAAGACGTAGATGATGCAGAAGATGTAAAAGATGTGGTAAATGCAGAAGACGTAGAAGATGTAGAAGAT